>CAUYQG010035668.1:0-21773 GCA_963574415.1 Tarsius wallacei | reverse complement strand
AAAACAGACATACATACCAACTAACAGGTGAAAAAGAGACACAAGGCCAGAGAGAAGTGGAAAAAAACACGCAAGGAAAATTCCGTAGAGAATACTGGTAGTTACACAAAGGCAGACCAATAAAATCATGCCTTTTGATGTGTTTTGCCTAACACAAACAGTGTAAGTCAATAAGCAAACAGAAGTGAGCAAAACAAACAAAGTGATAAAATCAAAAGTCAAAATAAGAAATCAGACTAGCTCTGGAATCTTTCCTGAGTATCTAAAGTCTCTTCACCTCTGATCTCCAGCCTCTCCCCTTACTTTCATTGCAGATAGCTAAATTTACTGCAGCTTGGGTTTCTCCTTTTAGCCTGCTGCCTGGGACGTCTGCGACACTTAGTTACCTTTGTCTGATTCAGCATAGGGGAGGGGCTTTGTCTTCTGTTTTGCGACGTTACCTTAGGAACTGAGATGGAGGCTGCTCCTAGGTGGGCAGGACAATGCAAATCTCTGCCTGGAGAATGGCCAAGGTGGCAGTTTCAATTTCACGGATCCTTTCTCTCCACTTGTCTGGGTCCCTGGGCAATCCACTATGATGAACTGTGGTGGCATGGGAGGCACTGGGGATCAGCTGCACAGCTGGGTGCTGGATCCAGGGCACCACCAGTGGGCTGGGGTGGAGGAGGGGGTCGGGAGTTTCCTCCTCTGGAGCTGAGAGCCTCCGATCAGCACCTCCTCAGGATATGCTGTTCCCTTACACAAGCATGGGTTCACAAGCTGAGTGCCTCAGCCAGGGTGGGCCCAGAGCTCCAGAGCTCCAGAGCTCCAAAACTCCAAAGGGCAGGCGGTGAGCAGCGAGGGTGGCCCTGGATCGCTCACAGGGTATTTCAGCCAGAAAAGGAATCACTATTTCTGAGGGGCGGGTGCCCAGAGCCTCCCTGGTCTAGGCAAGACGATGTAGCCAGGGAGGGAGCTGAGACCCAAGACTCCTGCGTGCAAGGCAGCAGCCAGGGCTGCAATATCCGGCCCTGCGTGGGACTGAGGGTCCCTGGGCCTCGGACCAGTGTGGCTGGCGGTGGGCAGGGGGGTGGGGGAAGGAAAGCAAGAGTCTTTTGGGGAACTCACATTTGGAGAATCTCACAATTCCACCTATGCCGTCGCCATCTTACCGGAACCCCCTAGTTTATCTTTTCAAAGAACCAGATTTTATTTCCTTGATCCTTTGTTTTTGTTTTTTAGTTTCAATTTCATTTAGTTCTGCTCTGCTCTTTGTAATTTTCTTCTGTTAGCTTTGGGTTTGGTTTGTTAATTTTTTTTAGTTCCTTGAGGCGTGATGTTAGGTTGTCAATATGTGATCTTTCAGTCTTTTTAATGTATGCCTTAAGTACTATAAATTTTCCTGTAAGTACAACTTAGGCTGTGTCCCAGAGGTTTTGATAATTTGTGTCATTGTCATTTATTTCAAGGTATTTTTTTATTTCCATACTGATTTCATTGTTGACTCAAAGATAATTCAGGAGTTGATTGTTTAATTTTCATGTATTTGTTTGGTTTTAGAGTTCTACTTGGAGTTAATTTCTAGTTTTAATCCACTGTGGTCTGAGAAGGTGTTTGACATAATTTAGATTTTTTTGAATTTACTAAGACTTGATTTGTGACCTACCATGTGGTCTGTCTTGGAGAATGTTCCATGTGCTGATGAGAATAATACATATTCTGTAGTTTTGGGGTGGAATGTTCTGTAGATATCTGTAAGGGCCATTTTCTCTGGGGTCCACTTAAACTCCAGTGTTTCTTTGTTGACTTTCTGCCTTGATGATCTGTCTATTTCTAACAATGAAATGTTGAAGTTTCCCACTATTATTGTATTGTTGTCTATCTCATTTCTTAAGTCTAGTAGAGTTTGTTTTATAAAGCTGGGAGCTCCAGTGTTAGGTGTCTATGTATGAGTATTTAAAATTGTTACATCTTCTTGCTGGATTCATCCCTTTATCATCAGAGGCCTTCTCTGTCTTTTTTCACTGTTATTAAAGTCTGTTTTATCTGACATGAGAATGCCTATTCCTACTCATTTGTTGTTTCTATTTGCGTGAAATGGTTTTTCCACCCCTTTACCTTGAGTCTATAAGGAGTCTTCATGTGTTAAATTGGTCTCTTGAAGGCAGCAGATATTTGGATTGTGTTATTTTAACCATTCTGCCATTCTATATCTTTTAAGTGGGACATTAAAACCATTTACATCCAGGGTTAATAGTGATATGTAAGATGCTACTCCATTCATCATGTTGGTTGTTACCTGGTTGCTTTTTTTTCCCTCCCTCTTTCTCTCTTATGTTATTTCCAGTATTTTTCTGCTGGTGTATTTCAACCATTTGTTTCAGTGTTTGGAACTTTTTTGAGTATTTCTTGTAGAGCTGGTCTAGTGGTGACAAATCCTCTCAGCATTTGCTTGTCTGAGTAAAACATTATTTCTCCTTCATTTATAAAACATAGTTTTGCAGGATATAAGCTCCTTGGCTGACTGTTATTCTGTTTGAGGAAATCAAACATAAGGCCCTAATGCCTTCTGGCTTGTAGAGTTTCACTGAGAAGTCTGCTGTTAGTCTGCTAGGCTCACTCACCTTTGTAAGTTATTTGATGCTTTTGTCTCACTGCTCTTAGAATTACTTCCTCACATTAACTTTGCATACCCTGATGACTACATGCCTTGGGGATGACCTTTTTGCAATGAATATTCTAGGGGTTCTTTGAGCTTCTTGTATCTGAATGTTTACATCTCTGGCAAGACCAGGGAAGGTTTCAATTATTCCCTCAAATAGGTTTTCCAAACCTGTTGCTTTCTCTTCTTCCACAGGAAAACCTATGATTCTTAGGTTTGAACATTTTGCATAATCCCACATTTCTTGGAGACTTTGTTCTATTCTCTTTTTTCTTTATTGTTGTCTAATTGGGTTAATACAAAAGCCTTGTCTTCAAGTTCTGAGAACCTTTCTTCTACTTGCTCTAGTCTACTGTTAAAACTTTCCACTGCATTTCGTACTTCCCTAAATGATTCTTTCATTTCCAGAAGTTCAGCTTAGGTGTGTCTGTCTGTTTGTTTGTTTTAAGTGTCCATCTCTTTGGAGATTTTTCTTTTTTTAATTTCTTTATGTTGCTTTTCAACTTTCTCCTGAATATCACTGAGCAATTTTATAATCAATCTTTGAATTCTATCTCTGGAATTTCAGATTTTATTTTGGTTAGGGTCCATTGCTAAAGAGTTATTATCATCTTTTGGGGGTGTTGAAGAACTCTGTTTTTTCATATTGTCAGTATTATTTTGCTGGTTTCTTCACATTTGGGTAGACTATTTCTTCTTATTTTAGGTTGGCAGGAAGCTGACATAGGCACTACAGGGTTCCCTTGGTTATATATAGTCTTGGTGTGGAGTTTCTCAATTGCCAGCTGTGGCAGTGTTGTGCTGGGTACTTGCACAGGCTCAAAGCATCCTGAGTGGCTGAGGTAGCTCGGCTAGTGGTGTTAGCTGGGGTCTGGGATCAGACCTTCCCCAAAGCTGAGGTATTATATTAAATGTAATGGACTGTGCTGGCTGTTCGCTGGTCAGGAGGCAGTGCTTGCAGAAGAGAACCTGATGCAATGGTGGCTGTGAGTTTTCTGCTTGGCCTGTGTTGCTCCAAGGGATACCCAGCTGGCCTAGATGATAGGTGGGGCTATGGGGACTAGTCAAATTCCCTTTCTATTTTGAGCCTTTAAGGGAGGTGTGGGAGGAAAGCACTCGAGCTCTCCACCTATATGCTCAGTTGGCTACCCTGATGGGTATTGGGAAGGAGTTTCCAGGTGCTAGGGTAATACTGCTATATTGTGCAGATACTACATGAAAGCATTCACTACATGAAAGTTTGCTGGGGCAATGAGTCCCATCCAGCTCTCCTGCCTTAGCCTCAGGCAGTCTATGTTCAAAATGTAAAAGTGCAGCAGGTCCCAGGTCTTCTCACAGAGCTTTCCCCAGCCAGGAACTGTCTGCTACAGCAGAATTTGCCCTTGTGGCAAATGAAAGCATCAAGTCTTTCCCTTCCCTTTCCGGCTGGCTAGAATTCAGCCATCAGCAAGGGTTAAGTTCCTGGAAAATGGCAACTATAGCTGCTTGGGGCTTTTTTTTTTTTTTTTTTTTTCCCTGACTGCTCCATGTGAGTTTCAGCAGAGCACAGCTGTTGGTAAGGCCGTTTCCCAAAAGAAACTGGAGTCTTCTGAGGCTCAAGGAACCATCCAAGTCTGTGGCAGGAGCACAGAACTCCTGAATTCCTTTCACTCACCTCCCCCGCTATATCCCAAGACTGCTCATAGTTTATGCAATGAATCAAGTGAGTCTGACTGGTTCCAACCGTAACTGATCAATTTTTCTCTGTGGATCTTGTTGCTTCCATGATGAGTTGTGGGCGTGCTGCTTGTCTTGTTCCTCTTGTGCTGAAAAACTCTATTTTGGTTCACTCCATGGGAGGAACACATTTTAGCTGCTTCTTGTCAGCCATCTTAATCCTATCTCTTTATAAAATATTTCTAGTTAAAACAGTAATGCACGCTAATTGTAATTTAAAAAATGATGTTCCAACTACATAGAAATGTATACCATCAATCTGAAAAGTCTTTCATTATACCAACCTAATATATACTACTTAATATTGGCAAGGGATTTCTGTTTGCACTGTGTGTGTTTGTATATGTATGCACCTAAAAAGGTATACGGTAGTCCCCACTTATCTGTGGTTTTTCTTTCTGCAGTTTTAGTTACCCATGATCAGCTGTGGTCCAAAAATACTACAATATCTCAATCTATACTTGAGACAGAGAAAGAGAGAGAGATATCACATTCACATAACATTTATTACTATATATCTAGGGTTTGATACTATCCACAGTTTCAGGCATCCACTGGGGGTCTTGGGACCTGTCCCCCACAGATAAGGGGAATGTATGCACCAAAATGCTACTGATGTTTCTCTCAGAGTAATATAATTGAGAAGGATGTTCACTTTCTTCTTTTGAGTTATCTACTTTCCTTGGTTGTCAAAAGTGAACATGTATTATTTATAAAAAGGGGGAATTGATATTTTAAACAGAGAATTTAAAAGTATAATGTTATGGATAGACATAATTCATATATTATATTATGCTTTTAATGAATGTAGATTTTCTTCTTTCTTTGTTGGTTATTTAGTCTTAACCAAGATTGACAACTACACGCTGCTGGATTATTCCCTGATCAGTTCTCCAGAAATTACTGAGAACTACCTTGACCTGAATTTGAAGGTAATTTTATCATCACCCAAGTCATCCTCCTGGCTGTCAACAGCCAATATTTAGAGAACAAAGATTATGTACAAAAGGCAATATACATATATGCTCCACAAATCATTTACTTTTCTTTCAAGCAACTCCTTCATGTTTTACCTTTTCAAAAGACTCTTAAACATTTTATAGATGAGCAAGTGGTTGTTTGGATTGTACAATATATCTCTGCCTTCTTCAAGAGAAGTATCAGGATGCCTTTACCTCCAGAAGTAGGTTTGAGGCTAGGAGGCAAGTATAGTAGTCTGCGTTTATTGTAATGTAACACAACACATGGGTGGTGCATGTGAGTACTTCTCTTTCTAACTCTCAGGTTAGTGGCTGCTGACATCTGTCAGGGACTATAAGCACATGGAAATGGTGTTCCCTGATCCTGGAAGAATGATCATTGTGCTTATGTTTAGTTTTGCCCCAAAGTTTATATTGGCTTATATTTCACTCACCAGAGACTTTCAGATCAGTTCAGTGTTGTCAGTTCAAGACAACATTTTGTAATAATGCCCTATAGCTAATGAAAGCAGCACTGGAAATGCCACAAAAATGCTTTAAACCATTTGGAGTCTTCCAGGTCTTTCTATGACTCCTCAGGTACTCTTTAGACACAGATTTGAAGGTCAAGGATTTAACACCAGTACATGGTACCTCAGGAACTACTCAGCAGTGTCTCCTCCAGCTAAAGGCACTTCTTTCCTTTGAGAAGAGTGTAACTTCTCACTGGTTTACATTCTGGGGTGAACAGATACACCCAAATATGCTCAAGAATCATCAGAGCTTTGGAACATAGTCACTGGTCAAGGAGTCAGAAGGCCTTATCATTTTTTTTTTTATCCCTACTGAGTTTCTAGAATTTTTCTTATTCTAAATGGAAAGTGTTCACCTTCCTAGTCCTGTACATTTGAGTTTTCACTGATACATTTGTCTTTCTGTTTTCCCACAGGGTGTATTCTACCCACTAGAAAACCTCGCCGACCCCCCCTTCTCACCAATTCCTTTTGTGCTACCAGAATGCAGCGACTCTATGCTCTACATTGGAATATCCGAGTATTTCTTTAAATCTGCGTCTTTGGCTTATTTCACAGCTGGGGCTTTCAATGTCACACTCTCCACCAAAGAGGTGAGGAGAGTTAGTCGAGGATGACAATTGGCGCCATCATTCAACCTTTTTATAAAAAGGTATCCCATTATGGGATTTTTATGTCACAGGTTTGATTCCTGGACCTTGTTAGGCTATTGTTCCTAGCAAGACAATGAATAAATGAAAGAATTATGGAATGAACGTTGTCACCAGCTGAGAACCTCTTATCTGAACTGCTTGGGACCAGAGTGTTTCGGATTTCAGATTTTGAATATTTGCATTATATACACCTATTGGTTGAACATCTCCAATCTGAAAATCCAAAATCTCAAATGCTCCAAAACCGAAGACTTTTTAAATGCCAACATAACACTCAAAGGAAATACATTTCAGATTTTGGATTTCTGGATTAGAGATGATCAGCCTGTATTAGATGGGGAATGGATGGGTTTCCAATTCTGCTAAATTCCAATATTTTTATACCTCACCACTGTTCTAGATTAATCTAAAATAATGCCAATACCCCTCCATCTTTAATGATCTTAGATAATTTCAATTTATTTAACTTCTATGTATGAGGATCTCCTCATTGAAAAAGGGGATAATAAGCATTCCATACGCATAAGGTTGATGCAGGCATTAAAAGGTTTCAATACACATAAAGTGTTCAGACCAATGCCCACCATAGAATCAGTGCTATGTAACTGTTGCTGATCATTGTAATCATCATCATCACTATTGCTTGTGTTATTCCAACATAAAAGGATTTCTCCTGACTGTAATTACACCTGATTTATCTACTATGATCATTATAGTGCAGACACTCATGGATTCTCTCCACCATGCACCTCCCCTGTATAATGAGAGCACTCTCTCCAGTTGGCCAACCAAAAACTCTTTTTGAGCATCCCTTTTGAATCTTCTCATTCTATGCATACTAATGACAAAGGTAGTTATACATCTTATGTTCAAAATGGTGAATGTAGCTCTACCAGCTTCCTTGCATGCTGAGAATTAGACACTTCTAGCTTCAGACTTGAAAACCATTCATCTGTGAGGATAAATTACTTAAATATCCTGTGTGTCAGTAATTTCTGAATAAGAACAATAACACAAGATTTATTGTAAATGACTGTAGAATGTTTACACCAGGATAGTGTATAAAGTGTTCTCAAGGTCAAAAAGAATATAATTTCCTATGTGACCTTGGGCAAGTCACTTTACTTCCCTGGGCCTCAGATTCCCTATGGTTGGGCTATAAAATGATGTCACCTTCAAGCACTAGACATTTTATTATGCAATAGCTTCACAGTTCATAAAATTATAAGGAAAACTGCATTTTCCCTGAAAAGATAATCCAGGTAAAAATCTTGCAGTGATGTGATGGTCTTTATTTTCCAGATTTCCAACCATTTCGTGCAAAACTCTCAAGGCCTTGGCAACGTGATCTCTCGGGTGAGTCCTCGGGGATTAACTCCGTGATAGTATAGGTGTCTTCATTGCAATTATTTCTGGAAGATTTTGGGGGGTTCTTTATATTCTTTTGGGGTCCAAGCATGAATCTATCTTTCCATTATTAGGAGTTTTTTCTCTTAATCAAATATCCACAAATATTTACTGAACAGTACAAGTTAAGCTACAATTTAAAACACTATAAGTTAACCAGGTAAAGTGGGGATCAAGGGGAGACCCCAGCCTTCACCTGTACGATGACCACTTATGTACTTAGCCTGAATTGTACTCCACATCTTTAAAATTTAAAATTTTAAAAATAAATAAATAAAACACTTTAAGTTCATAAAGTAAATCACCTGTTCCTTCCACAAGATTGTTTCCACTCTCAAAATAATTAGCTTAGATAAAGGATTTATCCCTTTAAATGAAGGATTGAATCCTTAAATGAAGGGTGAGTGCCACACTTGTGATTTTAGTAAAGCAACGATTAGTATCATGCCTTCATAGCACACTAAGTCTTGAACATAATGCATAACGTACCTACAGGTTCAGGTTTGCCCTTGAGGACAAACCATAATGCTTATGACCATCCTGGTTTTTGTTTTTTTTGAGTTGGAGTCTCAATCTACTGCTGTGGCACAATCACGGCTCACCACAGCCTCAACTTCTGGGCTCAGGCAATCCTCCTGCCTCAGCCTCTTGATTAGTGGGGACTATAGGCATGCACCACCACACCCAGCTAGTTTTTTTAACAAGAGACAAGGTGTGGCCATGTTGCCCAGGCTGGTCTTGAACTCCTGGCCTCAAGTGATCCTCCTGCCTTGGCCTCCCAAAGTGCTGGGATTACAGATATGAGCCACCATGCCCAGCCCATTCTGGTTTTAGAGCAAAGATCTTGAGTCAGACAGACCTGGATTTGAATCCCAGTTCTACAATTTATTCTCCTAGAACCTTGAGAACATCATTTGACCTAAGACTCACATTCTCCATCATAAAGCAGGGATACTGATAGAATCTGCTTCACAGGGATTTTGCGATGATTAAATGAGATAACGCACATAACCCCTAGTGCAGTGGGTGGCATGAAGTATTGTGTTCATAATTGTCAGCTGTTATTGTTTGTTTTTGTGTGTTATTGCTATTATTGTTAAAGAGCTTTTTTTTCTATTCTGCCTGCATGGTGTAAGAGTTTATCACCACAGGCCACCCTAAATTTGTGATTTCCCCTCATCAACTCACGACTCCTAATCCTCATTTCTTTCCTGGAACATTGGCAGATCGCAGAGATCTACATCTTGTCGCAACCCTTTATGGTGAGGGTCATGGCCACGCAGCCTCCTGTGATCAATTTACAGCCAGGCAACTTCACGCTGGACATCCCTGCGTCCATCATGATGCTCACCCAGCCCAAGAACTCCACAATGGAAACCATTGTTTCCATGGATTTTGTAAGTCTGGGGAGATGACAAGGCAGCCTATAGATGCCAATCCTGTTCCGCCATGGCCAGCTGGCCAGCAGCTTCTAAATGTGTGCAGGAGTGTGGAGTGATACATAGGCTGAGTGAGGATAGAGTTGAGATGGGGGAGGGAGGATGGGAGGCCAGTGCTTACACTCCCACACATTGTGAAACTTCATACACACTCTACCCCTCAGTAACAGAAATGACAGAGGTTTTTCGGTTTGTTTGTTTTTGTCGGAATCTCACTGTCACCCAGGTTGGAATGTAGCGGCACCATCATGGCTACCGCAGCCTCGACCTCCTGGGCTCAGGCAATCCTCCCGCCTCAGCCTTCCTGAGTAGCACCACCATGCCAGGCTAATTTTTTTATTTTTTATAGAGATGAGGTCTCACTATGTTGCCCAGGCTGGTCTGCTGAACTCCTGGTCTCAAGCGATTCTCCCGCCTCTGTCCGCCAAAGTGTTGGGATTCCGGGCGAAAACCACCAAACCCAGCTGCCTGAGTTTCTTTTTTCCTTGAAATGCTAATCAAGGTGAAATTCAAGTTTACCTGAGTAGATGAAGGCCAAATGATACAAACTAATACAGTGAACCTAATCAAAATATCACACATATACACACACAAAGAAAGAGAAGAGAGAGTAGGAGAAAAGGATAAAGTAATTCAAAGATCTTCAAACAAAATGTCTTTACAGTTAGTTTCCCTACTTACAAGATAGGATATTTATTTTATTTTATTTTATTTATTTCTGAGTTAGAGTCTCACTCTGTCGCCCAGGCTGGAGTGCAGTGGCATCACAGCCACCCCAGCGTCAACCTGCTGGGCTCTGGCGATCCTTCCACCTCAGCCTTCCAAGTAGCTGGAACTATAGGTGCGTGCTATCACGCCCAGCTAATTTTTGATTTATTGTAGAGACGAGGTCTCGCCAAGTTGACTGGGCTGGTCTCAAACCTATAGGCTCAGGCAATTCTCTCACCTCGACCTCCCAAAGTGGTGGAATTACAGGCCGAGACACCAAGCCTGGCCAAGATGGGATCTTTAGACTTATTTCTTTCCAATTTTTTTTAGAATAAGAGAGAAAGTTGGATTTATGATGATTCCACAATAGGAAATTATATTTGTGGCCAAAATGGAAAGATTTGCTCACCTTAGTAATGACTGCTCTTATTGTCTATAGGTTGCTAGTACCAGTGTTGGCCTCGTTATTTTGGGACAAAGACTGGTCTGTTCCTTGTCTCTGAACAGGTAAGATAATTGATTTGTCTGTGGTAAACATAAATAACAAGTGAGTCAACAGACCACAAAGTGACCATTAAGAGAACAAGTGAAGTTGGTCGGGCATGGTGGCTTGAGCCCAGGGGTTTGAGACCAACCTGGGCAACATAGCGAAACCTTGCCTCTACCAAAAAATAAAAATAAAAATAAACAGGTAGGTGTGGTGGTGCACTCCTATAGTCCCAGCTACTCAGGATGCTGAGGTGAAAGGACCTGACTGAGCCGGCTGCCATAAGCCATGAGTCATGAGCATCATGATCATGCCACTGCACTCCAGCCTGGGTGACAGAATGAGACCCTGACTCAAAAGAGAAAGAGAGCGAGGGAGAACAAGTGAAGTTAACCATTGTGTGAGCATGAGTCACTTAAGCACTTCTGCAATGGACCAGATAATTTTAAAGTATGGACTTACTAAACTTTGTGTTGTAAAGTTTCTCTTTTTTCCCCATTAGAGTAATGTTAAAATAAAAGGTGGAACAAAGTAATCATAAATATACTTCTGTAAGGTAAGTGCATATTCTAATGGTACAGCATTGTAAACTAAAGCTCCTCTTCATGCATGATGTTGAGGAAGGAGCATGAAACTTCGGGGGTCGAGGAACCAAGTTTCAAGTTGCTGCTCACTGGTTCTATGACCGTGACCAGGTCTATTAACTTCTTTGAGCCTCAGTTTCCTTATCTGTAAAATAATGAAGTTAGACTGGATCACGTCTAAGGTACTGTCAGACCTGGACAATCTGATCCCATTACTAGAACATAGGATTTAACAAGATCTTGCCCCCTGATTGGCTCTCAAATGCAAGTGCCATGCACAGCAGGTCACATACGAAGAGCGCCAAACGCTAAGCACAAAATTATCTGCAAAGCCCGCTTTCCTCACCCTGTAAAATTGGTGTTTGAAGTCATCACTCAGACCACCTGGAGGAAGAATTCACAGAAAGATCAGACTGCTCAGACTAAACTCATGGAAGGAAGAAAAGAAGCAAGAAAACAGACTGAAAGCAGAGTATTGAGAAACATGACGGTTATGAAGACTATTGTAGAAACATGAAAACTGTTTTCGGTAAAATCATGTTACATGGAAAAAGCAGAATACAAAACTGCATAAACACAACGGCCACCAGTTGTGTAAAATAGTTTCACATCTGAAAGAGGAAGTCAACCCACATGTGAAAATCAGGAGCTGTGGTAGGATTTGGGATTATGAGGGGTTGTTTTTATTAATATTAAAATTTTCTTTATAGCCATATTTTTTTCCAACAAGAGGAACAATATCAAAAGAGGTAACATGGTTTCTCAGAGAAAAAATATTTCAAGAAGGGCTTCACTCAAATGTACTTAGCCCTACAAAGCAAAGCTAACTTCTCTACTAGGCTCAGTGCCTGGAGCCTACCACACTTTAGGGACTATGAAGTTTCTATTTTAATATATATATATTTTTTCTTTCTTTTTTTAAAGCAGGATTTATTGAGAGGACAGAAAAGTTCCCATAGTGGGAGGGGACCCGAAGGGATTGCCCTATTCTAATATGTTTTAAAATAATAATTTAAAAAGCAAGTACAATCCAGATGTGATTATACTCATCTTGATATCAATACCACTGTAAAATATAATTTTTACTTTTTTTAACAAAAGAAGACCCAAAGGCAAAAGCACCTCAGGCCTCCAAAAGTCATCAGTTGGCCCTAATTCTAGGAGATCAGGCTGATGATGGGGGATCTTTATCTGGCAGTTCTAATAGTTGAGAGGATGGAAACCAGAGAGCAGGAAGGTGAGGAGGAAGCAGACTGAAGGTGAGGAGTTGGCGTCATCTGATACAGGCCATGAGAGGCAGGAAGGAGAACTTTTGGGGGGGCACTGCCTGAGCTGCAGGACTGTGAGTGCAGGGACATCTCAGTTAGATGGAAGACAGAAGGGAAGGGACCTGGAGGAAAGGAGAAGCTGGAAATCGGGGTTGATGGGGCATATGGGGCAGGGCTGCTACCTGGGGCAGCAAGCTTATAGAGACAGCCACGTTTACATATAAACAGGTATCTGCTTACTGGCAGGATCTCAAGGAAGGATTTAATAACGCACTCTCAGGCTTGTAACAGGCAGGTGGAAAGGACCTCAAGGAGCAGATGGACGGGGTTCGATTCTCTACTTAAGTCAAGTTGACCCCCAGCCCTAAGGTTCCTGCCAGTAAGCAACAGCACGGTCAATGGGTGTTACGTTTATTTATGGGAGTAACTGAAAAAACTGATTTGAATCTGCTAAATTCACATCATCCCCAGAAATATGTGAGTTTGTACTCTGGACTCCTTCAGTCTACAGCATGCTTTGACCCCACAAACATGAACCCTGAAATTAGGATTGTTGTTCATTGCCCTGTGGTCTCCTGCAGATTCTGTGCTGAGAAGGCTTCATGTGCTCCGGTGCCTTAGTGGGGTCTGAGCAGGACAGGCTACATCATTTGCAGGTGCACTGCAAAATGAAAAGGCGGAGCCTCCTGTTCAAAACGTATGGAGAATCTGGAGATGGTAGGCTAGGCACAGTGGTTCACACCTGTAATCATGGCATGTTGGGAGGCCGAGGCAGGAGGATTGCTTGAGCTCATGAGTTTGAGACCAACCTGGGCAACACAGTGAAACATTGTCCCTACAAAAAATCAAAATCAAAATCAAAATCAGCCAGGCATTGCAATATACACCTGTAATCCCAGCTACTCAAGAGGCTGAGGAAGAAAGATCGCCTGAGCCCAGGAGGTCAAGGCTGCAGTGAGCCAGGATGGTGCCACTGCACTCAGCCTGGGTGACCAAGTGAGAGCCTGACTCGGGGAAAAAGAAATAGAATGTCAGGTTAGAGACAGCAGGGCATTGACTCGAGCACTGGGCCCTTTTGAGCATGGGGCCCTGTCCCACCGCGCAGGGCTCACAACCATTGAGTCTGAGGGTGGCTCCTGCCAGGGATGTCACAGCAAACCTCAGACAGCGAGCAGACAGGGGGCAGGGCGACTGGGCCAGGTCATTCTCAGGCTGAAGGCAGCCAAACCCAGAGACAAGACTGCAAAGCCACGGCTGTGCCAAAATGATAGCTCGGGCTTTGGCTGTAAGACGGCCCCGCCTCCTGCACAGGCTACCCAACCAGCTTCTCCACCCCTGACTCCCCAGCGCTGCTTTTCAGGATGAGCTGGTTTGGTCCTGGGTGAGGTCAGATAGACACAGCAGGAAAAGTGTATAGTGGGTGGAGATCTGTGGAACACCCCTGAGAAGAACCAGGATCCCAGGGTCTCCAAATAAGGCTCCCAGAACACCACAGCCTTTGTAACCATGCCCTGCCCGAATGTGCCTCTTCCGGGAGCCACTCAGAGTCAGCTGCATAGACACGAGGTGCAGAAATCAGAGACAAACCCAATGTGGTGGTCAAGACAGGCAGTTGGATCACAGACTTTGGAGTCAGACTAGCTTTGGGTTCAAACCCTAGCCCTGCCATTTATCAGCTGTGGAGTCTCAGGCAAGTTTTTAACCTCTCTGGGCCTCCACTTCATCCTCTGTAAAATGATGATGTAACACAACCCACTTCAGGAAGCTGTCTGAGGAATATGTGAGTTAACACATGTAACGTGAGCATTAAGTGAAGAAATGTTGGCTGTGATTATTTGAAATTGGGGGCTAGACTCAGGCAGAAGGAGATGCTGGATTATTCAAGGTCATTTCCAGAGCCCTCCTATTCAGAATACAACTCACTCCCATCTCCTGCCCGGTGACGGCTATGAGCGAAATAAGCTTTTGTTCTACAATAGGCAACTACTCTTTTTTATTGAGCCTTTATTGTCTACTAGGTCCCATGCCAAGAACAGCACCTGTATTATTCCATTTAAACCTTACAATTCTTGTCCAGGTGCCATGGCTCATGTCTATAACCCCAGCACTTTGAGAGGCTGAAGGGGAGGATCACTTGAAGCCAGGAGTTTGAGACCAGCCTGGGCAATGTAGCAAGACTCTGTGTCTACAATAAACAAACAAACAAACAAACAAATCAGCCGCGTGTGGTGATGCATGCCTGTAGTCCTAGCTATTCGGGAGGCTGAGTTATGAGAATCTCTTGAGTCCAGGAGTTTGAAGCTACAATGAGCTATAATCATGCCACTGCATTCCAGCATGGAGAACAAGAGTGGGATACTGTCATTTTAAAAAATTTTTAAACCTTGCAACTCTGTATTCCAGGACCTGGCACAAGACTCAGTAAAAAATGTCAGTAGATTAAATGAACAGTCCTGGAGATAGTTACTATTATCCCCATTTTACAGTTTATAGAGGTTAAATAACTTACTCAAGGTCACAGAGCTATTGAATAGCTGAGCCAGAACTCGAGCCTAGGTGATTCTGTTTTTCAAGCCATATGAGTGCTTACTCACTATATTATATTTCCTTTGATGTAGTGAAGCACTAAGACTTAGAAAATGAGACCTGGACCCAACACTTAGGAAGAAAATTCCCTTGCCCAGGAGAGGAAACCCCTGAGCATGGAGTCATGCTAAATTAAAACAGGCAGCATGCCCTTCTTCAACATTAAGTACAGAGAGGAGAAAAAGGAGACATTGGAACCAGAGGTCCTGAAATGGAAAAAGCACACAGCAATTTTCTCATTGCATCAGGGAATTGAGTGGTGTGAAGAATAAAGAAAGCAAAAGCTAGAGGCACTAATAATGAACTTGACCTCTTTTGGGACTTCTAGTTCAGAGCACAGTCTCTGGAGTCAGACATATCTTGATTTAAATTCTACCTCAATCACATGGTAGCTGTGTGACTTTAAGGAGGTTATTTAGCCTCTTTAAGTATCAATTTCCTTATCAGCAAAACAGAGCCTCTCTCCACAGGCTGGCTGTACAGGTAAATGAGATAATGTATGTCAGTTACTCAGCACAGCACCCAACATATAGTCATTGTCGAGAAGTGTTTGCTGCCACTAACAGTAGTAGTTCATTTTCTTCCCCATTCTAGGATCAAAATTTGACAAAAGAAGAAGGAGAAACTGATCCCAAGAGAAATGACAAGTTAGGATGGTTTTAAAAACTGTGGAGTTGGTCCTCAAAGTTATAAACTAGATTTTTACTGCTCTATCTACAATGGAGACTTTTGTTCCAAACACAGTTCTATTTAGAGGCAACCCTAGTAGAGGTTGTTCCACATGGTAGATATTTTTTAATTCTTTCAGAAGCCAAGTTAAGTGACACTTTCCCTTTTTTGGTCCTCACCCAGATGACTTACTTCTAAGCCTCTTTTCTTAATCACATGCAAAGTCCAAGGCAACCAGAGGTACATTATCGTTGAACCACGTAAAACTTTGCAACTTTTTTTGACATTGCACTGATTGAGATTTTTGACACTTCCAAACTTCACCCCACCCTACTACTGTCAACACACATGTGCAACTCCTCCCCAGCAACATAGTCAGAGAATGCAAATACAGCTGACTACTAGCAGATGGAATCACTACCTAACTCCACTCCTCACAGCTTGGGCAGATAAACATTTCTCAGCGTGAGCCATCTGGAGAAAAACCTAGAAAACAGGTCAGGACAGAATGGGTTCACAGTTTCTATTGGAATGATGCTTTGAACAGGTCATTGGAACTCAGACTTGGCGCCTGAGCTGACCCCCAACTCCACCCTTCCTCTGAACTACAGTTGAAGCCAGGGCAGAGGAATGCCACAGTGGGGCGGTCCCCATTGGAGACAGAAACCCCAAATGGAAACTTCTCCCACAGTGTCCAGGCTGCAGGAGACAATGAAGTTAAAAGCCTTGGGAAACTCTTACTCACCAAGAGTGTCTTTTAATAGTGGAATGGGTTCAACACATTCTTGCCCCTAAAACTTTTTGTTGTTGGATTAAGTTCATAACCTGAGTTTCCAAGCTCTTTGTCTGCTGGTTCTGCTTCTCAAGCCAGCCAACCTTTATCCCCCAAAGCTCCCTAAAATGGCCATTCTGCTTTAGACTGGCTCACCTTCAAAGTGGACCCCAATTCCAACAAACACCCTTCTGCCCTTATCTTTATCTGCTCATTTATTCACTCATTCATTCAGTAAGAACCTATTGAGCACCTATTACCTGTTCTACACTGTTCTTAAACAGAAAGACAATGGCTCCTATCTTCCTGGCCCACAGCTTGGTGGGAGAACCCCTAGATTAACAGAAACTTACAATACCTGGTGCTAAGGGACATGCTAGAGAGGTGTGCAGAGTGCTTCTCTCAAAGGGTAACTTACTCCACACACACACACACACACACACGCACATGCACACATTCACTCACACTCTAGCCCACACTGGTTTCTTTATCTTTTTACACCTTTTCTGAATTCCTACAACAGGTCTGTGTGGTGTGTAAACCCATAAAGAGGCACCTGAGTACACACTGCTTTGTGTTGTTCTCTAATTGCTTCCTACATACGGCTTCTCTCCATCCCACATAATTACTGATATAAATTAAATTCTTCACACGGCCTAGCACATTCCTGAGCACAGAACGAACACCTGGGAAACCTCTCCCTGCCAATCTTTCCTCCATACTTCAGCCAGAGCGATCTTTACAAAACACAGACATCCTCTCCCTTCTTAAAAACCTCTGAGGAATTTCTTGCTCTGAGGATAAAGATCAAACACACAGCCTGAGGTGCCCAGCCTGGCCAACCTCACCTCCTGTCTACACTGTCTTGCGGTGTCCTCCAGTGTCCCTGATCCCTTCATGGGGCCTTGGTAGCCTCGGCCTGGTTGGTCCCTTCCCTCTTCCTTCCCCATTTTGCCTTTTGAATCCCACTCATCCTTCATATTCATCCCTCCCAATGGAAACCTCCCTACATATGCCAAGTGAGGTCAAGTCCCTTTGTCTTTTGACTCGATGAACTTGTTTCTTTCCTTCAGAGCATTGATCTCCACTGTAATTAAACCTTAATTGGTGGGATGGTGTGCTTGATGTCTGCCTCTGCACTCGACTGTAAGAACACGAGAACGGTGGCTGTGTCTGGGTTTGCTCAAAATGGCTTCTTCAGCACCTGTCCCAGTACTGAAGCACATGAAGCGTTCAGTAAATTCTGCTGGATGAAACAATGAATAAATGAACACTGTGTGCTTAAATATGCCAAGCTCTGCACTCAGTCCTGGGAATACAATGATTATTCAGGCTGGACCTCTACCCTCATGGAGTTCAGAGCCAAGGTGCAAAGACATAAAACAGAGTCCAGAGGGTATTGAGTGATAGGATTGATTTTCAATGTCTGCTATGGACACAGGGTTGGAGAAATAACGTTGTCAGTGCCTGTGACCCTTGACCCTGACACTTGACCTTCATTATTATTGTGCCATTTTCATTATGTTGTATCTGCTGTATTGACCCAGATCATGAAGGGCCCTTTGGCTCTGGTTTTCTTTTTTTTTTTGAGTTGGCGTCTCACTCCGTCGCCCAGACTGGAGTGCAGTGGCCGCTCCCGGCCACCGCAGCCTCGACCTGCTGGGCTCCGGCGATACTTCCGCCTCCGCCTTCCAAGTAGCTGGAACTGCAGGCGTGCGCTACCACGCCCGGCTAATTTTTTTGATTTATTGTAGAGATGAGGTTTCGCCTGCCCAGACGGGTCTCGAACCCGCGGGCTCAGGCAATCCACTCACCTCAGCCTCCCAAGGCGCGGGGTTACAGGCTGAGCCACCGAGCCCGGCTTGGCTCTGGTTTTCAATTAAGGCACATGATTTTGTTTTTGACTGATACATAATAATTGGACATATTTATACAATATGGTATAGAATGGGCTATACTTTTTTATGTCTGCAAAGTAGGACTATTCGAGCTCCTTTCCTCCCTAGTGACTTCATGCTTCTGCACTAGCTAGCAATCAGTTCTCAGTAGCAGGGCTTTAAATAACAGGTTAAGGACCTAATACAAGATGAAAGTTCAGAAGACTGAAGTTGGACGCCACCTAGTGGCCTGAGTTGAGAGACCAGAAAAGCTCTCACAGTGGGAGGGGACCCACCTCAAGCTTATCCCTTTTCAAAACCAGGGGCAAGGAGAGTTTGCTCGCTGCGATTCCTCTGCAGTTCCCTAGAGAACCAGGAAAGAGGCAGAAATAAGGAGGCCCTAGGAGGAAAGGACGGGCTGGTTCATGGGGAACCCCAGACAACTCACCCACAGCAGGCGGTTGTGAGGTGGCCTGGCCTGGCTTGGGCTTCCAACGAAAGAAAAAAAAAGGAAACCCACAAGTGTGCTCCATATTACGTAAGCTAAATTTCCAAAGTGGAGTGGGATTACCCATCGTCAGAGGAGGTGTGTGCAGAGGGGGACATCCCCTCACGTTTCCTCAGCAGTGCCTTCAAAGATGCCCTACAGATTCTGGTCCTCATCGTCCACAGCAATTGGTTTGAGCCTCAGTGCCACTGATAGGATCTCTGAACCTTGCCAAACTTGACTGTCTTTATGGTTTTGATTCTTAGTTGTCCCTCTGAAGCAATCTCAAAACCTAATTCATACTAAGATGATATTGGCTGGTCTTGAGCAAACTTACCCCTTCTGTGAGTATCTGTTCTTTAAATATAGTATAACACCTGAGTTAAACCTTAAGCGATTAAAAGAAGTTAACCAGAGAGACAGGGAACAAGTAAGTCTATAAAGAGGAACAGCATATGCAAAGGCACAGAGGCCAGGAGTATCATGGGATATGCAAGGAAGCACCTCACAGTTGTTTTAAGAGCCTCTTGGGCCTTAGGCATGCTAATGTTTGGAGACTCAAGCCCCAAATATATTACATATATTCAAATGCAGCCCACATTTAATATAATTTATGTCTAACTATGAATGGGGTTGAGCTGCCATGATGCATGGCCTTAATGTTGCTTTTTATAGACATTTACTAATTTTAATTTTCAGGGGGGTTTTTTTTGGTATGTATCTTGAAGCAAATCCTTTTTTTAAACCTGGGTTGTAGCACCTGATGGGTAAAACAGCATGGCATCAAGCAGTTCAGATTTAGTGAGGATAAAATTCAAGGTAGAGAACCAGGAGATGAGCACAGAGAGGACCCTGGGAAACAGGGAGTCTCATAAGCCTTATAAGTGACTTGGGCTTTATCACAAGGCATTAAAGAATTTTGATTGGGAGAGTGTGTTCATCGGACATGCCTGTAATGTAGTTCACTCTGGGGATGGTGTGGAAGATGGATTGAAGAACGTCATGACTAGAGATGGGGAGATTCGTTAGAAGGCTAATGCTGAACTGAGGCTCCAGACCCGGGCAAAAGTGAGCCGTGGAAGGCTAAGAAGGATAGCAAAACAAGGCAGCATCCTTTCATGGAAGAGAGAGCTCTAGGATGATTAAGAGATCTAAGTCTCAGTTCCAAACCCGCCACCAATACTTCCCCTCTTTCTACCTGCTTCTCCATAGCAAAATGAAGGCATCCCCCCTATTGATTACTATGTCTTCATATTACAATTACTATTGCACGAAAACTCAAGAGTATGTTTTGGGAGGACTGTCTATGGATCAACCCTCGGCAAAATTTGGAAAGAGACAGTGTTGGATTTTATGAAAACTCCCACAAATTATCAAGCATCAGGATGTGCTGTCACCCCCATTACCAAGTTGAGGGGAGGGGGGATTACCTGCTACTTGGACCTACATCAAGTGCTCTGTTAGTATTCGACAAAGAATATTAAGGATATTTTATGCTGGTATAGCTGACAGCATTTCTCCATTTCTCCTCATAATAATAATGTCTCATGTTTATAGAGTAACAGTATATGCTAGGCACAATTCTAAGCATTTTGTGGGCATTATCTCATTCAATTTTTACTACAGCCCTATGAGCAGGTATTATTTTTTTAATTCTATTTTTTAAATTGACTCAATAGTTGCATATATCTATGGGGTACATAGTGACATTTTGATATATATCATGTCATGACCCGATCAGGGCAATTAGCTTATCTGTTACCTCAAACAATTACTATTTCTTTGTGTTGAGAATATTCAACTAATCCTTCCTACCTTAAATTATACATTATTGTAAATACTGGTCATCCCACATATTCTTATTCACATTTTATAGTAGAGAAAATTAGGATCCAGAGAGTTTAGATAAATCCACAGAGTTAGTAAGAAGCACAAATAGATTTCAAACTAGGAATTCTGCTAACAATTGTACTATACTGTCACCCACATCAGGTAATTCTTCTAGCTAATTTTTCCCTCATGTGCTAAGATTGAACACCTAAAGAAAGTGGGAGGAGTACTATGGCCTTCTGTGGGGTATAGCCTACACTAAGCATAGGATTTAGAGCCAAGCAGGCTGAGTAAAAGGAGGGAACCTCCAAAATGTAGAAGCCATTTACATTTAAAAGTAGACATTTTTTTCTTGTCCCCCTTCACTGTCCTTGGATCTAGTAACTGTTGCTCGTACTGATGGGAACAGAATCACCTTCATTGAGCCCCCAGACAAACAGGAGTCACACACAAAGGATTGCACATCCCTGAAATGCCTCTGCCAGATCTAGATAAGAAATGGGCTATTGAAACTTTCTAACACCCAGAAATGTATCTGCTCCCTTGGTCTCTAAATGACAACTGTTTTCTTTCATGTCTTTGGATCAATTTTATATACAATGTTTAATCAAGCCTTGTGAACTAGAACTCCCAGAATAAGCAAAAACTATAACCAACTAAAAAGTGTGCAGCCCAAATTGTTCAAGGCATTTGTGCTTCTGGCCTTGTTGTATCATTAGCAGTTTACTGTGTCCAGCTTCCTGCCCACCACCTGGAGTCATGAAATACCATGACGTCAAGACACGAGACTTGTGTGACTTACATTATCTACATCAAAAATAAAACTCTGCCGGGCTCGGTGGCTCAGCCTGTAATCCCACGCCTTTGGGAGGCTGAGGTGAGTGGATTGCCCGAGGCCGCGGGTTCGAGACCCGCCTGGGCAACTTGGCAAGACCTCATCTCTACAATAAATCAAAAATCAGCCAGGCATGGTAGCGCGCGCCTGTAGTTCCAGCCACTGGAATGCTGAGGCGGAAGGCTCGCCAGTCTGGGCGACGGAGTGAGACTCCAACTCAAAAAAAAAAAAAAAAAAAAAAAAAAAAAAAAAGATGAGGGGGGGGTTTGGGGGGGTGTAGGGGGGAGAGTGTTTTGTTTTTTTTTTTTTTTTTTTTTTTTGT
>CAUYQG010035666.1:0-22391 GCA_963574415.1 Tarsius wallacei | reverse complement strand
AATAATGGCCCCTTAGTGCAATGATATCTACTTAAAACTATTCTTTTTTCAACGGAGGGAAGATGTCTTAACTTGGGAGAATTTCTCTCTCAGTCATCAACAGGGGAGACTGCATAGTGAACATTTGTATATGTAACCCTGAATTTTATCCCACATCTTTAAAATAAAAATAAATGTGTATATATATATATATATATATATATATATATATATGTATATATGTATATATATATATATATATATATATGTATATATGTATATATATATATGAAGTAGTAAACGAAGATGTGATTTTTTTCTTCTTAGCTTTATTGCAGTGTAACTGAATTTATACCAAAAGACCACACATATTTAATGCATATAATTTGATGAATTGGGATATATACATAATACCAGGGATACCATCACAACAAGCAAGGTAATAAACATACGTATCCCCTCTAAAAGTCTCTTACGTCTCTTTGTTTTGTGTGTGTGTATTAAGAACAGTTAACATGAGGTCTACCTTCTTAACAAAATTTTAACTACATAACATCCTATTGTTAACTATAGGAACTATGTTGTAAAGCAGAGGGGAGTGTTTTTGAAGGCACTGGTCTTCATGTAGGGACTCACATGTAGCTTTGGATGTGATATTTTTTAAAAGCCCCATAACTGAGAAGTATGATGGAAAGGGTTCTATGTCATATAGTGACCACATATCATGTACGTCGTGGAGAATCTCCTACTAACTAGATTGCCTTTGGCAAGTCTGTTCTCTGCCCACCTCTAAATTCCACTAGTGGTCAGGTTCCTACTGTGTTGAAGCTCGCTAAGCATGTACTGTCTTGTTCACCAACCCACAGGTATTGAGGCATGAGTGAATGGGAGTAAATGGAGAACAGGAGCCCTTGTTGGCCAAGATCCTTCCTCTCCATGACAACCACCTTCCAGCCACAAGAGAGTTGAAGAACCCTAGAGATGGGGTCTCTGACCTGCACAGGCTCCTGCCTTCACTAACTAATGGGTTCCTATGACTTTGATTATTGATCTTTTTAAGGTTAGCTAACACCAGGTGCCTTTAATATTTTTCCACAATGATGACTGAGAGAGAAATTCTCCCAAGTTAAGACATCTTCCCTCCGTTGAAAAAAGAATAGTTTTAAGTAGATATCATTGCACTAAGGGGCCATTATTGTTATGTAAGTCTCTTTGTGGGACAGAGGATAATACTTTGTTAGTTCTACTTCCAAATATCTGCTTCAGACCCACTGGTAAGTTATTTTGTGACTCCTTTGTGAATATTTTTATATTATCTAAAAAAAACTTTTTCAAGAATTAATTATTTGCATTTTTCTTCATGATGATAAAAGGACCTGATTTATTCATGACTTGATCTTTGCTTTGCAATCCCTATATTCTAAGCACATTATTCTAGAATTCAAAAAGTCTCTCTCATAATTCTTATAAATGGATTTTTAAAATGTGGTACATATACACGATGGAATACTACACAGCCATAAAAAAGAACAAAATCATGAATTTCGCGGCAACCTGGATGGAACTAGAATCTATAATACTGAGTGACCTCTCACAGAAACAAAGATCTGAGTATCACATGTTCTCACTCATATAGTGAACCTCGAACATCCAATGTAATACTATAAGAAAATGACTGACAGTGGTGGGAAACTATGGGGAGGGGAGGTGAAGGGAGATGGGATTAACAGTAGTCAATATCTGTCTGGGGACGGGGAGACACCTTATCAACAAGGGTGCCTGAATGAACCATATTTGTATACCTAACCCTGTACCCTACAATATCATAATAAAAAATAATGATTATTAAACCAAAAAAAAAGGACTCCTGACACCATTTACCTTGTAATGTCTTCCAATTCACAAAGAGGAAGAAAAACCTCTGTTCACAGACGAATGTCTCATCTTCTGGTAATTAATACTGCTCTTTCTCGTATGGTGAGGACCTACTACTGGTGTGAAGCCTTGTCAAAGAAAGACCCATTCCTCCACCTGCTTGTGTACCCCACACTCACACATCCACACACACGTCACCACTCTCTTCTGTATTGAACTGGAAGCCATGTACTCTTGTCAACACATCAAAAGCACAAAATGAAACAAACATTGCCAATCCTGCTCTTGCAAAGAATGTGGCAGATGTTTATTCTCCAGTGGGGACTAATTGCCTGCGCTCTTTTGCAGTGTGGGTGAGGGAGGTGAGGAGGAGAGGGTTGGTTAGATTTCCTCCTGGGAGGCAACATCATGGTTTCCAGGCATATGTGAGCTGCTAAGGCAGAAGGATGTGGGGACTCTGAAACTCGTGACTAGAAGGGCTGCCCTGGCTCAGAATTTGGAAAAAGTTACATCATCCAGCCCCGCCTTCCCTGCCCACCAGGCCTTTGCCCCACAGTCTCCTTCAGGTGAGGTGTGAGGACAAAAAGTGTCACCTAGGTGTCTTCAGAGGCCCAGGTGGCTCACTTTCCTGACTGTGCTAAGTTAATTATGATAATACATGCCATCCGTTGCGTTTTTCTTTGCTCCAAACACTGTAATCCACTGCAATGCCTGGGAAGTTATGGTTGTCATCCCCATCTTACAGTGGAGGACACTGAAGTTCAGGAAGATGAAGTCACTCACCCAAAATCAGCCAGGCAGGAGGGGAATAGAACCAGTAACCTCGGCCACTGGGCTGTGTCTGTGTCTTCACCTGAGGTCAAGCAAGCATCTTTCCTTGAGAGACAGCGTAGTGATGTAGAGGCACGGGCCTGGCTTTGTCCTCCCTAAGTGACCTCAAGATTGAAACTGCCTTCTCAACTGTCAGATGAGGCTGCAGATGCCTCGCAGAGACCCTGGTGAGGAAGGGAAATCACGTGTACCTTCGTGGCTCCTGGATCGTGTTTATTTGCTCTCCAAAACCTTTCTAGCCATCACAGACCCTTGAACTACAAATATTGGGTCAATTAATGGACTTAAGAATGGGCTTATTCATCACTGCCTGTGCCTATAGTTAGAGGACGCAAAAGGAAAACGGGAAGGACAGGCCTTAACTTCACAGAGATTATGGTCTTTTGGTGTATAGCAAATATTTTTCATGCATGCAACATGTGAACGGTGAGCACTTGTCATGTGCCAGACACTGTCCTGGAGGCAACAGTAAAGTGTCACAGTCTCGCCAGGGAAATTGCCCTTCCGTGATTTCAGTTCAAGTTGACAAGTGCTTTAATGGAGTTACAAATCGAGTGCCCTTGGAGCACAGAGAAGAAATGGACCAGTTCTACCTAGTTGGGTCAATAGAGGTCTCACGGAGAAGGTGCCATCTAGGCTGAACCTTGAAAGATAAATAGAAGGTGTTTTAGGTGGAAAAGAGTGGGATAAGGGAAGGCAGGGTATTGCAGAGAGGGGTGATGGGTCAGAGAGTGTGTCTGCAGCTCTCAACAAGGAAATCTGAGTGTCATTCTGCAGGTCAGAAAGGGTCAGTGGGCTCACAGGATCTTAGATGGAATGAGGATTCCAGCCTCCTGGTCATGTATTCTTTAGACTGTTGACATGATGGGAAGCTTCAGATAGACAGGGACATGGAATTGACTTGTAAAGCTAAGGAATATTCCTGATTGCATCCTTTTAAAAGTTAAACATTTTAAAGACAGCTGAAAATGTCTCATAGATCATGGGATCTCAGCCAGTACCCCAAGCAGCATTTGGGAACATGGTGGTTACATTTGGAGTTGTACAGGGCCATCTGGAAAGTGCTATGGGCATTCAGCGGTCAGGCGAACCATCAATATGTGGGACAGGTCCCCATAAAGAACAAGTGCCTCCCACAAAATACCGGTAACACTCCATCAGTATCTATTGTCCAAAGCCAGTGAGGCCTCTGTGGCCTATGAGAAGCAGCTCTGCTGATCTTGGCTGGGCTTGCCTGCATGGCTTGGCCAACTTGGGAAAGCCTGCTCTGCCCCTGGTGCCTCCCCTCCTCCAGCGGGCTAGCCTAGGCATTTTCTCATGGCAGTGGTGGAGGTGCAAGAAACACTCTTTCTATTGAGCTCTAGTCTCAGTATTGGGACAACAGTGCTTTCCCAGCATTCTGTTAGCAAGAGCACCTCAGTAATCCAGCCTGATTCAAGGGATCAAGTAGACTCTGCCTGTCTAGTAGGCACCAAAGCCAAGGGTAAGGATATGGGGCTTGGGGGTTGGAGATGAAGAATTGGAGCAATTAATTCAGTCATCTGCCATAGCACACGTCTTGAGAAATAATGCCATAGGGTCGTCTTTGTTTTTGTTTTCTTTTTGACAAGCAGGGAAAAGTGCTTTACCATAGCATAATCTGTCAAGGCAATGGTCTTAACAGACAAGGCTCTACAGAAAAAAATATATTTTCTTGTTGATAACTACACTGTTAGTTTGGAGGTTTTTAAAAAATATACCTCCTTCTTAAAGAAATGTTCAGGTTGGTCACTCTAGCCTTGCAAACTTTAATCTGTATTCAACTATGTGGTGTTGTGTGGTAGATAAGACTGATGTCAAAGGGACAGTATCAGAACCAGCCATGTGACCTTTGGCAAATTATTATTTTTTTTAAAGTTTATTCTTGTTTCCATCACCCCTGAAGCTCGCTTGCTTATTCCTATTGCACATCCCTTGGTCCAGTTTTTGTCACTGCGGATTCACTTTTTTTTTTTTGAGTTGAAGTCTCACTCCATTGCCCAGGCTGGAGTGTGGTGGCATGCTCACGACCACTATAGCCTCGACCTGCTGGGCTCCGTGATCCTTCCACCTCAGCCTTCCAAGTAGCCAGAACTACAGGTGCATGCCACCATGCCTGGCTAATTTTTGATTTATTGTAGGGATGAGGTCTCACCAAGTTGCCTGGGCTGGTCTTGAACCTACAGACTCAGGCAGTACACTTGCCTCAGCCTCCCAAAGTGCTGGGATTACCAGCTGAGCCACCAAACCAGCCTGTTTTACTTTTTAATTTCAGTTTTTCATATGTAAAACAGGCATCATGATACCTGCCTTGTAGGGTTATTGTGGAGTTTACATGAGATGATGTCTGTTGGACAGTTGCAGATCTGTGTGTCTGCATCTGCGTATCTGAAATGCTGACTCCTTAGCTCCCTGTTGGCAGGTTAGCCTGCCCTTTTGAAGAGTTGGGGAAAGGGCTGGGTGCAGTGGCTCACGCCTGTAATCCTAGCACTTTGGGAAGCCAAATAGAGAGGCTTGCTTGAGCTCAGGAGTTCGAAACAAGCCTAAGCAACATCGCGAGAACTCGTCTCCACAAAAAAAAGAAAAAAGGGAAAAATAAAAAAAATTAGCTGGGTGTGGTGACACATGCCTGTAATCTCAGCTACTTGGGAGGCTGAGGAGGAAGAATCACCTGAACCCAGGAGGTCGAGGCTGCGGTGAGCCAGGTCCGTGCCACTGTAGTCCAGCCTAGGCAACACATTGAGACCATGACTCAGACAAACAAACAAAAAAAAAACAAGTTGGGGAAGGAAGGAGAGGCATAGAGCTTGGTAAAGGACTTCTTGAGCTGATTAATGAAATAAGATTTTCAGAGAGTTCGAAAAAAGAGAAGAAAAATAATGTGGGTACTGAGACTCTGATTAAACTTGTGTGAAATGAAAGGAAGAGAGCTGTCTTGTATATACATTGGTTTTATTTTTCTTTCTAATAAATGGTGCAAAGATTGAAATCGATAGCTTTAAGGAGAAATGAGCATCAGATGGCACTGAAGTCCTTTTTAATTCTGTCTGTTCTCTTCTGCGGGTGTTTTTCCCGTGTTATTTGAAATAAGTGTGCTGCATTGTCTAGGAAAACATGTCTGGTTTGTTTCTGAGGAGTTTCTGACTGGCTATACATCTGCCAGTGAGCACCACCTCCGTCCTTAGCTAAGAGGGGACTCGCTTCTCAGATGGTGAAGGCAGGCATCTTTTCATCATCATCTTTTTGAAATTAGATGGAACTGCAGGGAGAAATAAAAATGATGATCCTCTTCATCTGTGTTTGACCTGTGAACAGTGTCCCAATAGGTGATCACCTCAGGGGAGCACAGGGCACAAGGGGCAGGCTCGTGGGCCCCTCGGACCTTGTCTTCTGGTCCCCAAGCCCACTCTCCTGCCTTTCAGCTCCAGAAGCAGCTGTCTGAGCTGGATGAGGACGACCTATGCTACGAGTTCCGGCGAGAGCGCTTCACCGTCCACCGTACCCACCTCTATTTCCTACACTACGAGTACGAGCCAGCAGCCGACGGCACAGACGTCACCCTGGTTGCCCAGCTCTCCATGGACAGGTATGGCTGATGGTCCCTCCCTCACCCACCCTGCACCGTTCTCCTCACTGTTGCTTCTTGTGTGGAGGATGGAGAAGGGAGAGATGGCTCACGGGCTTAGAAGAGTGATGTCTGATAAGGTCGGGCTTGTTGTTGGAAGGCAGAGGAAAGGATTTGTCCTTAAGAGGTAGAGCCCTCTTCAGGTTTCCTCAAGGAAAAGGAGTGTGTAACCCGGAGCCGCAGCTGCTGCTGGAAAGCGATGCTGTTTCTTTCCCTTCTGTGTGTATTGATGCACCAAGCATCCGTCAAGCATCTCCAGGCAGTACTGACACGAGCCCTGCCCTGATGTCATTTAGCGCGCTGCTTCCCAGCCTTGGCTGGGGACAGATTGAATCACCTGGGAAGCTCTTATAACAAGTTCATGTCTAGGCTCCCTTGCAGACCAATTAAGTAAGAATCTCTGTGGTCACCCTTGGCATCGTTTTGTTTTAAGCTTGCAATGTGTAGGCAGGGCCGAGAACAGGGGCTAGTAGTCTAAACAGGAATAAATAATTAAGTAGAATGATCACAGTTGCAGTAAGTGCTTTGAAGGAACTGGGATCAATAATTCCATTGTCAAGTTGGGACCTTCTTTAGGCAGTATGGTCAGAGGAGGTCTTAGAAAGAGGCATTACTCAGAGAAGGGTTTTCCAGGCAGATGAGATAGCAAGTGCAAAGGGCCTGTGGTGGGAAGGATGCCTTCACATTCGGAAACCAGTGTGGCTGAAGCGTAACGGAATTAGGAAGAAAAGGTCATGAGATAAGTTTATAGAATATTAGGGGCTCATAAGATAATTGGGTTTTATTCTAAATGTGGTAAGAGGTTATCGAAGAAATTTACACAGCTATATGATCTAATTTATGTTTTTAAACTATAATCAATTTGAAGCCTGAGGTCACTTACCCAGGGCTACACAGCTTTTCTATACCTGGCCATTCTAAGTGCCCCCTCCCACCTTGGCTGACCAGCTTCTACTTGGTCCATGTTGGCTGCCCTTGCCCCAGCTCCCGTCATGTCATTCCCCGTCAGCTCCCCCAATTAGGAAGGAAGTTTAATTGACTCATTTCATCTTTCTAGCCACCTCAGAGATGCCCATCTAGCCTGCCGGCAAGATTCCATAGGCTTGTTCTAAGAATGAGTTAATGCCTGTACAGTGATGCAAATGGTGCCTGACATGTAATAAATGTTCAATAAATGTCAGTTGCTATTAGTCATGAAAGATGAAGAATGAGAAAACAAATGAATAGACAAGCAGCCAGACATGAAAAGCCTCTCCCAGAGTTGTCTGGGAACTCTGGGAAGTGAGTGGAACCTTGCCTGGGGAGGCAAACTGGGAATGGTTCACGTTGAGAACGGCTCATGCAAGTGGATACCCAGCTCTGTGTAGCCTGCCACGCATGAGCGAATGACCACACGTGTAATTCGGTGGCTTCAATGGCTGGTCGTCTCCTGGGGAATCACAGGCTCCAGAAAAGCTTGGAGAAAGGCCTCTAAGACTCTAGTGTGCAGAGAACTTGCACATCATAGCGGGTAACAGGTCAAGACAAAGTGGCACAAAAGGGAAAAGCATGGAGGTTCTGACACCAGCTCCAGGCATAACCTGCTGCGTGATCTCTAGCAAGGTCAATCCCTTTCTGTGGCCATGGTTTTCTCATCCAAATTCATGTGATCACTCAGCAAATATTGCTCAGACGTTTTTGCTGTTGTGTGCCAGGCTCTTGAGGGACTAGGAATACATGTCAAAAGTCCCTATCCCTGTCCTCAGGGGGTATGCAGTCTATTCAGGACCAGGCATTTATTCTCTTTTGTCACTCGGTGACTGTAAAAAGCATACATTTGGCTGGGTGCGGTGGCTCAAGCCTATAATCCCAGCACTTTGGGAGGCCGAGGTGAGGGTTTGCCTGAGCCCACGGGTCCGTGAACAGCCTGGGCAACTTGGCAAGACCTCATGTCTACAATAAATAAATAATTAACCAGACGTGCACCTATAGTTCCGGCTGATTGGAAGGCTGAGGTGGAAGGATCGCTGGAGCCTGGCAGGTTGACACTGGGGTGGCTGTGAGCATGCCACTGCACTCCAGCATGGGCGACAGAATAAGACTCCAACTCAAAAAAATAATAATAATAAGCTCACATCTGTGCCCAGCTCTGTGCAGCCTGCCACGCATGAGCGAATGACCACACGTGTAAGTCGGTGGCTTCAATGGCTGGTCGTCTCCTGGGGAATCACAGACTCAAGAAAAACTTGGAGAAAGGTCTCTAAGGCTCTAGTGTGCAGAGAACTTTCACATCATAGTGGGTAACAGGTCAAGACAAAGTGGCACAAAAGGGAAAAAGCATGGAGGTTCTGGCACCAGCTCCTGTAGGTCAGGAGTCTGGATGCCTGTTAGCAGGGTCCTCTGCTCATGGTTTCAGGACTGGAATCGAAGCGTAAGTGGAACTGGGATGGCATCTGGGGGGTCAGCATCCATGTCCAAGCTCAGGCAGGTTTGGGCAGAATTCAGTTCTAGGATGGAGGTCCCCATTTCCCTGCTTGCTGTTGACTGGGGTTTCTCTAGCTCCCAGAAACCACTCTCAGTTCCTAGCCACAGGGCCCTCCCAGCATGGCAGACCACTTATGCGAGGCCAGCAGGAGGATCTGTCTCTGGTCTGTTAGGACAGAGTTTTCTGTGATGTAACATGATCACAGTGCAATATCCCATCATATTCCCAGGTCCTGCCCACACCCAAGGGCAGTAGATCATATGGTGCATGTCCTTCACGGAGTGGGAAGCTTGGGGTCCCTGGCAGAGTTCTGCCTGCCGCAGACAGGTAAGGTAAACGGGTCTGCCAATCAAATGTTCCAGTACCAGCAGGAGCTGCACCAACATGATGAGAGCCCAGGGAGGATCCCCCATCCCAGCCAGGGGTGGAGATAGGAAGAGACAGGGAGTGTGTCCAAGGGAAGGTGTCACTGGAGTTGAATTGTAGGCTGGGTACTGAAGGTAGGAGGCACAGAAGGAGAGAAGGAAGGCTTCCCAAGGTAGAGCATGAAGCATGTTCATGGGACTGAGAAGACATCAGGTCCAGGGGAGACATAGAGTTGAGTTTGGCTGCAGCTTAGGGTGCAGGAGTGGGGAGGAGAGGAGCAGATGAACTTGACCAGGTAAGCAAGAGCTGGATCACAGAGGGCCTCGGGGACGCCAGGGGAGGTGGCCAGCCCTTCCGGCTCAAATCTGTCAGGCATCCTGTACGGCTCCATTAGGATGCCTGACGAGTCCCTAAACGTCTCATGTCCATTTGACTTCTCACCCAGCTTTCGGTTTGGGTGCCCAAGCTCTCTCCCACCAAACAGTCCCCTTCATAAGTCACCTGGCTACACCAGCCCTTCTTTTCACACATGCATTTTGTTCTTCTCCCTGGTGTCTAAAAGGAAAATAAACTCGGATCCTCCACGTTCCAGGCAGTGTGTCTGCTTCTCAGGCCCCTCCCATGAGGTCCCCGAAGCTCAGATACTATAATCTGTACAGATGAGTGAGTACTGCATGAACCCAGGTTCCTGTCTCTCCAGGCATCACTGTCTCTCCTCTGTCGCATTCATACCTCCTCATATCTCATTCGGATTGTCAGCAAAATATTCCAAATCAAGATTAGCAGCAGTGGCTACCAAGGAAACCTGACCTACTTTGTGTAATCAGAGTAAAAAGGGGGCATAACAGTGAATGAGACTTGGTCCCTGAAGTCAGGCTCTGTGGGTTCTTTGTGGCCCTGCCACTTTTTCAGCTTGACTTCCGGACGGTCATTTCACTACTCCAAGCTTCAGTTTCCTCATCTGTCATCTGGAAATGATAATTATATCATTATTATAATTACCCCTGAGGATACTGTAAAGACCAAATGAGGGAACGCATGCCTAGTACTTAGCCCTGACATACATTCAAAGACTCCCTAAATGATACCAGCACCAAAATCTTAGTCCTTGTGATGCTGGGTTAAAAAGGTGCTAGACCAAAGGACAGAGAGACCTGGGTTCAAATCCCACCAACTCCTTCAGCCCTCAGCTGGTGATCTTGGGCAAGTCACTTAACATCTCTGGGTTTCTGTTTTCTTCTCCTATAAGATAGATTTTAAAATGCTTTTGTCCTAGGGTCCTGATTGGAATTAAATAAGAGATTCTCTGTAAAAAGCCCTTGACATGTTTTTGGCATCCAGTTAACATTGGCTAGATTGGAACACCCTTACAAAGGCATTTGCACATGGTAGATATTTAGGAGATGTAAGGTTATATAAAATTTAAAAAAAAAGACCTGGATTCGAAGTCCACATGTGCCACTCCCTCGCTGTGTGAGTTTGAGCAAGTGACTTTGCCTTATTGCGCCTCACCTGATTATCTGTGAGGTAGTGGCAGTGCTGTCAAGTTTACAGATGGTTGTCTGAGTTCTATAAAATATGAAAATATAAAGTGCCCATTAAGTAGTAGTGTGCACATATATTAATTTCCTTGCCTTACTGTTTCTTACCTCTATGCTGGCCATAGAGTTTGTTGTCTGGAATTTACAAACAAGTAGAAGGAATGCGTTTTAGGTTATTGACAACTCAAACCCATCCTTCAGTATATACTTGGGATCAACAAAAGCGTCCAGGGAAAACTGAGCCCTTCCTTCTGTTGACAGCAGGACATGTCCTCCTGGCCCAGGCCCCAGATGACCCCACAAGGACCCTTTCCTTCATAGCCCCCTTAAAAGAAAGTCCTGGCCCCACTTACATCAGCTACAAACACTAACCGTAGAGGCCTTCCCTTCAGAGCCCATGTGGCCCAAGCATCGCAGACGCGTGATACCCCCCACACATCATGACAAGTAGTACCATCCAGATAATACCTACGAGAGCCCTAGGAATTTCAAGCCCTAATGTGAGATGTTTAGTGGGACACAATAAAAATTATAAAGCGATACCACAAGCTGATGAAGACGGTAGAAATTTCCCTGGACACTTCTGCTCTGTCTACACATCCAGTTATGATGCAGCACGCTGACTGGTGCCTGTTGGATTGATTTTTAACTTAAGAAACATTTCGGGTATGTTTGTAAACCTTCAAGTCAGAAGTAGGCCCTGCATGAATGCCACAATGAATTAGGGGAGCCAGCTTTCGTGCTCCCGTGCCTGGCTCCCTCTGGAATTCCGTTCAGAAAGAATGAATGTCACCGGCCATAGCCATGGAGTGGAGATCTGCTTCTCCTTAGGCCACTCAGGACCTTCCCCTCCCATCTCAGTGGAAGACACAATGACTGAAGGGACAGAGAGATCCGATCAGGAGGGAGGTTTCCGTGTCTTCTGATACCTGGTTAGGGAGAGCCTGGCTCTTGTTGAAATACTAACTACAGTTGTATGATGTCATGGGCCGATGGGTTCCCTCTCTGAGTAGAGGAGAGAGAACTGGCTGGGCTAACAGGGCGTTGCTCCAAGTCTTCTCCCCAAACCATCAGTACAGCATAACCTGGGAACTTGTTTCAAATACAGATTCTTGGGCCCCAGCCAAGTCCTCTTGAACCAGAATCTCTAGGGTGGGGTCCCGGATTCTGGGTTTTAGTAAGTCCAGAAGATCCTAAGTACTGACTATTCTAGAGAGTGGAAGATAATTGTTTTTCCATGTAACAGCCCTCTGATATTTTTAAAAAATAAAAGTCAGGTCACACCATCCAAACTCTCGATTACTTCTCATTAACATTTGGAATGTCATCCCACCTGCCAGTCTGCCTGATATGCCCTTTGAGGCCCATCTGAACTGGCCCCTGCCCACCCCCCAACACCTTCATCTCTCCTCTACTCCTCACTTTCCTATGTTCCATCTACACTAGTTCTGCGTCTTCCTGCTTGAATGTGCTGAGCTCGTTTTTACCCCAAGGGCTATTCCCTCTTCTAGGAAAGCTTTTCCCTCAGACTTTCACAAAGCCAGATTCTTCTTATTATCTTCTCTAACAAAATACCTTAAACTGATTAGCTTATCAATAACAGAAATATATTTCTCACAGTTCTAGAGACGGGGAAGTCCAAGATCATGGCACTGGCAGATTCCGTGTCTGGTGAGGGCCCCTGATGAGGACCCCTGCTTCCTGGTTCACAGATGGCACCTTCTCTCTGTGTCCTCACGTGGTGGGAGGGACTAGCTGGCTCTCTGGGCCTCTTTCATAAGGACCATGATCTTGACCCTGAGGGCTCCACCCTCATGACCTAACTCTTCTAAAAGACCCCCACCTTCTAATAGCATCACCTTGAGGTTAGAATTTCAGCATATGAATTTGGTGGGAGACACAGTCAGACCATAGCCCTAGGTGTCCAGTTTCACTTCTTCCAAAGTGGCCAGCCCTCACAGTTACTCTTCATTCTGTTCCTCTGTTCTGCTGCCTTTCTAGCCCTTCGTTCTGTCTGAATTTACTTTAGTTTGGTTTGTTGACTGTCTTCCCCCACTAGAATACAAGCTCCCAAAGTGCAGGACCCTTGTCTGTCTAGCACACCTGGCACACTGGAGACACTCAATAAATATCTGTTAGATGAATGCATGTTTGAAAGGCAGAAATAGGCCAAGCTTGGTGGCTCACACCTGTCATTCCAGCACTTTGGGAGGCTGAAGCGAGAGGATGGCTTGAGCCCAAGAGCTTGAGACCAGCTTGGGTGACATAGCAAAACCTTTCTCTACAAAAAAAATAAAAACATTAGCCAAGCATGATGGCACAGGCCTGTAGTCCCTACTACTCGGGAGGCTGAGATGAAAGGATCACTTGAGCCCAGGAGGTCGAGGCTGTGGTGAACCATGATCGTGCCACTGCACGCCAACCTGGGTGACAGCAAGATGCTGAGTCCAAAAAAAAAGAAGAAGAAATAGAACCTAAGATGGAAATTACAGGTATCATCTATTGATCTATTGTACACCTACTATATATCTAGCTTTGTGCCAAACGCCTTATATAATTATCTCATTTACTACTCAGGTCCAGCTAGGTGTTGTATCAGCTATCTATTGCTGCTTCACAAATTATCCTGAGTCTTAGCAGCTTACAGCCACCATTATGAACTCATGATTTTGCAGATGGGCAGTGTGGGCTGGGCTTGGCAGGGCTCATTCATGTGTCCGCCATCAACTACGTGGATTTTCTGGGGATTGTCTGGCCACCAACTAGGACTATAAGGTACTGGGGTCATGTAGCTCATCCTCTAGCAAGGTGGTCTGGGCCTGGTCACCTGGCAGCAGCCACACGACTCTGAGAGCGAGCCCTGCTACACAAGCCCTTTCTGACGCTGCTGCTTGTGTTGTGTTTGTTAATGTCCCATAGACCAAAGCAAATCTTGTGACCAGCCTAGAGTCAGTGTGGGAGAGTATTACCGAAGGGCATGGGTAGAGGGAGGGGGTGTTTGTAGCTATTTTGTAATCTACTGAAGGTATTATTATTCCCAGTGTACGTCTATGTGGAAATTGAAGCTCAAAGAACCATCGCCGCTGGCCCAGTGATACTGGCACAGATCAGAAGTCAAATCCAGGTCTATCTGACCTCAGCACCTACAGTTGCCAGCCATGGTGATATATGCAGCCCACCTTGGGGCAGTGTACAAAAAAAATACACTAGAATGGGCCACCTTGCATGGTGTGAGTCCCCCATTCCAGCAGAGGCTGAGTGGGTGCCCTGCCTGGGCTGCCAAGGCCCACTGACACTCTGGAATCCCTTCCAACCCGATCTTTTAGGTTTCTGACTTGGCCATCTCCTTACCTCTTCCTTTATAAATGTAGAGGCTGTGTGAGGCATCCAGTCTTCATAGGACTCCCTGAAGTAGCCCCTGCCTGTTTCTAGATCCTTTGGACATGTCTCTGGCCATTCCTGAGCCTTTGCCCACTCACCCCAGCAAACAGCAATGGTGGACTCTATGAGGAAGTAGAAACAAGCATAGGTTGTCCCATGAGTCCCAGAGTCAGGACTTCTGGGTTCTAGTGTCAGCATCTCCCATGGACTCATCCCATGCCCTTGAGTGGGGCACACTCCCCTCTCTGAAGCTTAGCTCTTTCATCCTAAAATTGATATAATCAGATTAAAAGAAATCACTACAATTCCTTTCCAACTGACAATTCTGTGGTTTTAGAACTAATCTCCTCTTGACATATTCTCCGTTAGTCCCGTTCTTGCTGTCCCGGGTACTTCTTGATTCTCTCTAGGAGACCAAAGAGAGACAGGACACAGCTTTGCATTACCAACAGCTGCACAGGGACAGCCCTCGGGGAACACGTGTGGGGAGAGAGCGTGAGAAGGGACAAGGGAATTGTGGAGCCTTGAGACCCACCCCAAGAGGGACCGAAAGGGAAGAGCACACTCTTATTCCGGTTTGCATACTGAAGAAGGATCTGTCCCCAGGCTTTGGGTCAGACGGGTCTGGATGTGGATCCCTCGCCTGCACTTAGTAACTGCGTGACTTGAAAGATGGCATCTCACCTCCATGAGCCTCCTCGCTTGTAAAATGGTGGTGAGCATTTCCGTTGTCTAGACTTACTATGAATATTGAGTGATAACAGCCACTGGGTGGCTGGCACGTTGCAAGCAACAAGTAGAGATTTATGGTGTCCCTGTCATATTTACATATTATCATCTTTATTATAAACCTCAGTTTGTTGCTGTTTTTCAAGTCCTGGCAGAAAGGTTGATTCTAAGGGACAGAACGTTAGAGAGATCGGAGCCTAGTGACCATAGATACGAAGGTGGGTGGTGTCGTCATGGAGTTCTTGCTCATGGAGGTCCCACAGAGCAGCGTCTGGCAACATCTCCCATAAAGCTCAACTGGCTTTTCACATCAACAGCACCTTTTTTCTGAGGATCTGAAGCATTTTGTCTCCGCTCTCGCTCTAAACTCTTATCAGAGCTTGGAAGCAGGACTGTGGCAGGTGGGGCTTGGAAAACTCAGACACAGAGTCGAAAATCCGAGTGACTGAGACAGTCTGGAGCAGAGACATGCCCAGACACACTCCTGCCTCCCACTCCCTCCCGCCCCCCAGCAGCTCTCATATCTACAGCCTAGAAATTCTTCTTGCCCTTTGCTCTCCAGTTCTTAAAAGATTTGTACAAATAGTTCTCCCTTGAAGTACGGAGTTCCCCCATTTTGCAGAAGGTAAAACTGAGGTACAGGAGAGATAATTCAAAAATCCCAGAGCCTCAGATCTCAGAAGGGGACAGAGCCCTACAGCGGCGGAGGCTGCATGCAAAGTTCAGTGAGCTTGGATATCTTGGAGAATGTAGTGGCTCTTTAAGAAATGACTCCATTATATAAAATAAATGTATTTTTTAAAATGTCTCATTTAAAGAAAAAAGAAAAAGAAATGGCGCCAGCCAATTTGGTTAGCCAGCGTTATAAAGAATGAGGAATGGAGGGCATTTTACCCTGGCGATCGTCTTAATCCTCCACATTGAATGAGGAAGCAAATCTGGGCACTACCAATTCACAGAATTACTGACAGGAAACTCTGGACGCCATCGAAAAAGCCATTGAAACAAGATAGGTGTGCCCATTTTCTTTTGTTTGGGAGCATGGAAATGCATGGGATCGATTTCCTGGTAATTGTCCGAATAAAAGTGGGCATTCTGACCAGGAGACTGCTGATTACGTACCTCTTGCTGGGTCAGAAAAAAAATGGAAATAGGCTTTTGCTGTTTCTTAGCCATAGATTTTATGTACCAGGCACTTCTAATGCCTTTGAAAAAAAAGAAGTACCTTTATAGATTTCTCTTCAAACATTTCTGCAGAACCCTCTCTGCTGGAAACCCCTTTTGTTTTTCTCTCTGGGCTCTGTTCTTTCACTTCTCCTGCTTAGCATCTCTAAGGCAGCCTTGCAGAGCTGGCTGGAGCCCCCGGGGCTGTGAGGACTCTGAAAAACAGAATCACCGAGGTGCACTTTTATTTCCAACATTCACCTGTTTTTCTATTTCCTTTGCCAAACACCCAGTGTTGTTGTTTTTTTTTCCCCCTGAGGCCCCATCAAGGTACCCTTCTACCCACATCTTGTCTCTAAGTCCAAGAATCAGAGCTGACCCCAATTCGGGGACCTCCATGCCTTCGTCAGGAAAGTGGAGAGAATGTGCTCAAGTTGTTGGAAGAATTCAGGAAGGCTCCTGGCACATAGGGACGTGTCCGTCGTTGTGGTTGTTACTACTGTTACCTTTACTGCTTATTTTAATGCTCTTTGTAACTCGGTGACCTCAGTTTGCCTGAGACCTCTGTGGCAGGTCACTGCTTTAAGGGATCGGGAGAACTGTTTTATACCTTTGTCCTGAGAGAGAAGTATAGGAGTTTGGGGCTGAAAAGGGATCTTTAGATGTAATATATGTAATATATGTAATATACATATACAATATGTAATATAATCACCCTCCTCCACCTCTCTCCGTTGAAACAAGGAGAAGTCTGAGGCTTACCGTGGATGTGACTTGATGTCCACCTGTTCCACTGGAAGCAGTGAAAGACTAGAACCAGCAAGAAGAGTGTTGCAGTGCCTGTTTTATAGGTCGAGGAGCAGAGTGAGGCACACTTAAAGCAGTATTTGATTCGCAGCTGGTTGACCGGGTATTGATGGAGCGGCCCGTGGGAGGCCGGCGGTGACGTAGGGATGGCCCTGGCCCCGTGGCTCACCTGCCTCTTTCTTCCAGGCTCCAGATGCTGGAGGCCATCTGCAAGCACTGGGAAGGGCCCATCAGCCTGGCCCTCTACCTGTCGGACGCCGAGGCCCAGCAGTTCCTCCGCTACGCTCAGGGCTCCGAGGTGCTCATGGGCCGCCACAACGTGGGCTACCACATCGTGTACAAGGAGGGCCAGTTCTACCCCGTGAACCTTCTGCGCAACGTGGCCATGAAGCACATCAGCACGCCCTACATGTTCCTGTCGGACATCGACTTCCTGCCCATGTATGGGCTCTATGAGTACCTCAGGTAAGGACCCGCCACCGCCCAGCTGTGGCCGTACGGCTGGGAGACACATAGGCCCTGCAGGACCAGGAGGCCCTTGGGATCATCATCTGGTCCAACAGCTTCCTCTTCGAGATGGGGCAGCCGAGACCCAGAGAGGGGAAGGGGCCCGCCCGCATCTACCCAGCAACAGACATCCTGATGAACAGGCTGGAACCCGAGTTTGCAGGATTCAGTGTTGGCGGCAGCGCTTGGTTGGGGGCACGTCCCTTTTTGTCCCCCAGTCTATTGCTCTTTCTGTAGCGTCTATGAAAACATACCTTCTCTCTTTCAATTTTGGATCAGACAGCCTTCGTGTAACCTTTCTAGAAAGATTACTGCCTGTTCTTTAACACAAACTTAAGTGATGATGCCTGAAACATATCGAAGTGCTTGCTGCATGCCAGGCCCTGTTCTGAGTGCCTGACAAGTAGGATCTCACTCCCTTCCCCACATTCCCTGCCATAGGTGGGACTGTCATCTTGCTTTCTCAAATGGGAAACTGCAGGAACGAGACTGGAACCCATTGACCCACAGTTGCATATCTGGTAAGGGGGACTCTGAGGCCAAAACAGAGGCAGCCTGACTCCAGAGCTGTGCGCTGAACCACCATCATGGCTACACCTCCCATGTCCCTTTCCAGCTCTCCCCACATAGAGGGGCAGGTATCCAACAGCTGGAGAAAGCTCTTGGCTAATGAAAGGCTTAGGTGGCTGTGTGAGGAGTTATTATATGTTATTATAGGATCATAAACAACTCAGCCAGCCTAGGCAACATAGGGAAACCTCATCTGTACAAAAAAATTAGCCGTGCTAGAACTACAGGCACACGCCACCACACCAGGCTAATTTTTTTTGTTTTTTGTAGAGATGAGGTCTCACTATGGTATTGACCAGGCTGGTCTCGAACTCCTGGGCTCAAGCGATCCTCCTGCCTCAGCCTTCCAAAGTGGTGACATGTGCCTATAGTCCCAGCTACTCAGGAGGCTGCGGTAGGAGGATCACCTGAGCCCAGGAGGTGGAGACTGCAGTAAGCCATGATCATGCCACTGCACTCTAGCCCCGGTGACAGAGTGAGAACCTGACATTAAAAAAACAAAAACATAAAAACACCAAAAAGGACCACAGAATTCATCTAGCCCATCGGCGGTCTCATTTCACACATGAGAATTCTAAAGTCACACGGTGTAAATGGTCCAACAACATCTTAAAAATCCTTTATTTACTGTCATATGTCAGCATGAATTGTCTCTGCCAAGTGAGTGCTTGCCTGGGCCTGAGTACCATGAGAGGTGCTTTGCACATAACCTCCCCTGGCATTGATGTCAAGCCCCAAAGGCTAGCATGGCTGCCTTTGTTCTCGCAGGAAGGAGGGATGGGACTCAAAGCTCGCACCAGGGTGTGAACTGGCATCTTTCAGGCCCTAGGTTTGCAAGACACCCTGCTTCGAGCTTGCCTGGCTGCTCTGGAATTTCTGACTGTCCCATATGGGCAGCATCGGATTTCTTTCACTCTCATTTCTTTGCTCTCTTTTCCTTTCTCTCTCCCTCATCTGTCTCTGTCGCTCCGTCTTGGTCACTCTGTCCCTTGGTATCTTACTCGGCCTTTCTTTCTTGGTCTCTCTGTTAAAAGAGCTTCCAAGAGCCATTAAGCCTTTTGTACAGAAGCCAAAGCACAGGTTTAGTGTGAGCACCCTCTGTGCCCTGCTCTCTCTCTCGAAGGCAGCCTGTGCTCTCTGTCCAGTGTCGGAATCAGGTTTCCTTCCAGGGACGTGTTGGGGTTTCCTACGTTATTCTCTCCCCCGTGGCGGAATGAGCCCCCTACCAGCCTGTCTCTCATACAAGCAGAAGGGTAAGCAGCCCCTGGACAGCGTAATCCTGAGTCTTGGGGGATGGGAGGTGCCGTGGTACCCAGCGCTGTGGGACCGTCAACTCCCGACCCACCAAGCCCCAGCGGCGGAGCCCTCCCTCCAGCTCCAGCCGGGGTCTTGGAATCCCAGAGTGTGGAGCAAGGGCACCCCCATGTGGCATGATGGGGCTCGCAGCCCCTGATTCCTAGAGATTCCGAAACTTCGGCAGCTTTCAGATGACAGACTCCCAAAGGAGCAGAGAGATGGGAGTGAGGGCCATCCTTGAGCAAGAAAAGAAAGGCTTCAGGATCAGACCCCTGCCCATCTCCCACGCCCCTGCAGCACTTCCTCAAGAGCACCTCAGGGTCTCCACTCTAGTTCATGGAAAGTGAACTGGTTCCGGAAGAGTCTGTGATGTCCATTCTCTCCATCCAAGGATTGTTTTATTATGTGACCTCATGGGCGTCGTGTTTTAGAAAATGAGCAGCAGACTGCTTTTTTATGTTGTCTTCCTGTGTTTTATTGATCAAAGGCATCATTAACTGCTGATCAAGACCTTACTTACTCAGTATGAGGTAATTAGTGTGGCCTTTCACATATGCTTCATGCAGTATCACTTGAGGTTGTAGTTGGTCTTCTCTGCCTTATCATAAGAAGGTTGTGGTTCCCCACAGGGGTTTTGAAATATTGAAAATTGCTTTTAAAACTTTATTACTTTCTTTACAGGCCTTGCCCAAGTATACTGAGTACAATTCAGTAGGGAGACCAGAGCCCCCGTCTCAAGGAGCCAGCGTCTCTCTGCACAGTTGTGGAATTATTGGTCTAGGGCAGAGCTAAGGTCATTAGGTGTTTGTGTTTTTCAAGAGGAGTCAGGAATCTGGACTTTTTTATAAGATGTCTTATTATTTTTAATGTTGGTGACTCATTTTTTAAAAATTGCTTTAAAATGCTCTTGAGGCTGGGCATGGTGGCTCACACCTGTAATCCCAGCACTTTGGGAGGCTGAGGCAAGAGGATTGCCTGAGGCCAGGAGTTCGAGACCAACCTGGGCAACTTGGCGAGACCACATCTCTACAATAAATTAAAAGATTAACTGGGCATAGTGGTGCACATCTGTAGTCTCAGCTACTTGGAAGACTGAGGCAGAAGAATTGCCTGAGTCCAGCAAGTCGAAGCTGCGGTGGCCATGAGCATGCCACTGCACTCCAGCCTGGACAACAGAGTGAGACTCTGACTCAGAAAAGTAAAAAATGCTGTTGAGACAGATCAGACATGTTTTCAGACTGCCTTGACCCCTCCCACCCTGTTCCCAAAACCACCAGAGTGTAACCTCTAAACTAGATAACTCCTAGGCATAGAATTTTGATCAGAACCAATAAGGAATGTGATTTTCTCTGAAGCCCCAAATAAGCACGCACTGTCCTTTTCATATGAAGTAATCATATCGACTGTCCCTTGGCTTCAGGGACATTTTTTCTAGTGAGTGGATGGATTTGTCTCTGATCCAGCCATTATCAGTAGAGATTTCTCGTGAGCAGTGTAGCATCACTAGTTTGAGATGAGGCTAAAGGTGCCATTTCCTGTGTTAGCCGAGGACCCCGACAAGGCTCCCAGGCCCTTCTAGAGACTGACTTCCTCAGCACTGATTTCTAACAAAAAGCTGGTCCAAGTTCTGTTAAAATATTCATGAAAAATAATGACAGTGTCAAGTTATTAAGCCCTTACCATGCGCCAGAAACCCTGCCAGCTGGTTTGTATACATTATCTCTATTCTTCACGCCCCTCTGTGAGGTCATTCTTGTTGCAGGTGACCAATCCGAGGCCCCTGAGAAGCAAAGTGTTCATGTCAGAGAAGGAAAGGGCCTTCCCTCGACAACAGCCAGCTTACTCTGTGGAGGGGGCCACATCACTCTCAAACCCCAATCTACCCAAGCAGGCTGACTGGCAGCTCTCTGATTGCACCCCCAAACATCTGCATCACCCTTTTTAGGGTTCTGCTCGGTTACCAAAAAAGTTCAGCATCCTAGCTCTCTGAGCTTAACAACCAGCTAATATTACAGCAAAAACAAGCAGATCAATTGGAAAATAATGAAATCCATGAGATGCATGGACATAACGGGAGAGTTTCACTGAAACTCTGTCCCACTCCACCTGTTTCTTCTGAAGAAGGTGCTTGTTGATGTTCAGCCTTCACTCTTGATCTCAGGAAGGCCAGGTGAAAGTCGGAGGGGTGGAACAGAAGTCACACAGACCTACTCTGGGATCCAGGTTTCACAAGACCCGTCAAGTATGTGACTTGGGACTGCGTACTCTTTCTCTGTGATCCTCCGTTTCCCTAGTTCATAAAGGGGTTAGTACGAGCCTCTTGTGAGGCTATAGCATGTTCTCAACGAGAGTTCGTGTTTTGCCCCTTGGCCTATTCAGGATTGCCAGGCCCCCGCCCCACCTCACCTTTGCCACTGCAAACTCTCTGCCACCTTCAGTGCAGCCTGGGTAGCTTCATGTGACTGCCTCCACTTTTTTCTCTTCCTGAAAATGAGAACTGTCTATTCATATTAATTCAGAAAACATTTAGTGAGCATCTAGTATGTGCCAGGCGATGTGCTGCATTGTAGACAGCACTGTCCCTGGGGTCAACCAGACCTGTGTTTCAATACTGAGGACTCCTGGCTCTGTGTTTGCTTGGCTTTGGGAAAGCTAGTTAACCCCTCTAACTTGCTTTACCTGTCAAGTGGGAACCATGCCATTCCCTCCCTCATTAGGACCTGGGAGGATTCAATGCAGTCGTGTTTGGAGAGCACCTAGCAATGCCTGGAACATTCCTCGTTCCTTGAGAACCCTTTGCCCATCTGCCGTGGCCAAACACTGTTGGAGCCATCACAGTGAGCAGAGGAGGCAGGGTTCCAGCCCTCGAGGTGTACACCCTGTGGACATTCCCATTGCGTGTGCTGCTGTTAGCATCAATAACATTGGGATTCCTGGGATAAAAGACACAGGAGCTTGGCCGGGCTCGGTGGCTCAGCCTGTCATCCCAGCACTCTGGGAAGCCGAGGCAAGTGGGTTGCCTGAGTCCGCAGGTTAGAGACCTACCCGGTCAACCTGGCAAGACCTCATCTCTACAATAAATTAACTGGGCGTGGTAGCTCGCGCCTGAGTTTCTGGCTACTTGGAAGGCTGAGGCGGAAGGATTGCTGGAGCCCAGCAGGTCAACGCGAGGGTGGCCGTGAGTGTATCACTACACTCCAGTCTGGGCGACAGAGTAAGACTCCAACTCAAAAAAAAA
>CAUYQG010035663.1:0-19317 GCA_963574415.1 Tarsius wallacei | reverse complement strand
AGGTCTGGCATCCCTACCCCACATGACGGACCCTGAGTTCTTTTTTTTTTGAGTCGGAGTCTCACTCTGTTGCCCAGACTGGAGCGCAGTGGCCACTCCCGGCCACCGCAGCCTCGACCTGCTGGGCTCCGGCGATCCTTCCGCCTCAGCCTTCCAAGTAGCTGGAACTACAGGCGCGCGCTACCACGCCCGGCTGATTTTTTGATTTATTGTAGAGATGAGATCTCGTCAAGTTGCCCAGGCGGGTCTCGAACCCGCGGGCTCAGGCAATCCACTCACCTCAGCCTCCCAAGGCGCGGGATTACAGGCTGAGCCACCGAGCCCGGCTCTGAGTTCTTTAAGAAGTTTCTCCAGTGAGTCCCTCGTGTTTGGTGTGTCCCACTGCCTCCATGTTTAGAATCTTCCCCATAGATGACTCCCTTTCTGCTTTCTAACACAAGCCAGTCATCCAAGCTCCAGAAAGACAAACTTTACAGATGAAAGGACCTGACATCTCTTGGTGTTAAGGAGGGAATACTTTTACATCTTGGATGCTTAATGGACTGTTGTGAAGACTCACAAATCCAGGTTCATCTGAAGCATGTCCTCTCAGACAATAGCCCCACCCCCACTCTTCCCCCATCTTACCTGAAATGGAAAACTGAGACACGTGGGCAAAGCCAAAGGAATGGAAAGAGTGGACTCAGGAAAGTGGCAGTGCCAAAGATCTGCCTGTGTCCCAATGACGTGTGTGAGGGACCCAAAACACTTGACTGAGATCATGCTCCATAGGAAAGGTGTGAACCACTAGCTCAACAGGCCTTTTGGCCTGATCCTAACACAGAATGGGTCTGCAGGCGTCAATTTCAAACAGTTGTGGGATGATCCAAGACGTTGCTCAACTTCATGAGTTAGGTGCTGGGAGGCGATATTCAGTCTCCTGCCAGCTCTCCGAGAAGCAAGCCAGCCAATGTGGACTCCTTGAGTGCTGTGGGGAAGCTCAGCATTGACTTGAACGTTGCTTTGAAAGTTGGGATTCCCAAAGCCAGAGCAAACGTTGATGGTTCATTGAAAACAACACTGAGTCCAGATTCAGGAAAGATGCAGGACATTTCTCAAGAAGCATGTCCTGAGCCTGGACACAGTGATCCACACTTTCCAGATGGCTTCTTCTTGCTCTATGACCAGACAGTGACCCCCCCTCCCAATGAATCCTGCAATACTTCAGTCTTCATACACGACCCACAAAGACTATCGCACTTTCATATCTACACCAGGAAGTGCTCAGAGGTCCTTATTAGGGAACCTCTAAAGTGCAGACCACAGTTCAGGACTGCTCCTCTCATTGTGTCCAGCCATGTGAGGTTGATGGAAATCTTGATAACCTGACATGAGGTGCATCACGGAGAGCTCTTGGTTGCATCCCATCTGGCAAGTCCTCACAAATATGGTGACAGATCGCCTTTAATTGAATCAGAGAATCTTGGAGTCTCCTGGCTGAAAATAATGTGAGTGACAATACTGTGGCCCTTCAGAAAAGTATATGTGAATAATGTGAACTTAGAGTTACCGTCTTTCTCTGTCTCTGTAGTGTGTCTTTACACATATCTGCTTCAAGAACCCATCTGGGTAGATGTCGTTGGTCAAACTCTTAGTGTTCTGGGAACACCAGCTGTGACCCATGCCTCTTTCAAAGATTTGTTGTGAGGATTAAGTGAAATAAAAGAAACAGCACATAGCAGAGGATGGGCAGTTAATAATTTTTAGTTGTGTTTCCTTTTACTTTTTGAAATATGCTTTGTAAATTACATAGTGACAAATGCTAGTTGTTAGTATGTGGCAGGTCTGGGTCCAAAGGAACAGAGCAGTGTTTCTCAAACTCCAATGTACCTAAGAAACACCTGGGGATCTTGCTAAAATGTAGATTCTGCTCCAGTATGTTCTTACATGCTCAATTTCTTTTTAAAGGTTTAGAGTTTATTATAACAAATCTCATTAAATTAGGCAATTCTTTTTAAGGTCTGGCCTATAAATTTTCTTATTTTAAGCAGTTGGTCCAAGCAAGATCCAGTAGAACCTGAGAACAACCAGACTACTTCTGGGTACCAGTTCTTGTCATGTTTGAATATTTGGGTGTTGACATTTGTGGAATTTTGTCATTCTTAACCACTGGATCTCTTTTTTTGTTGAAATGCGAACTCTTCTGCTATCTAGTTAAAGTTCATTGTTTTTAAGAACCTTTATTTGAAGTTAGCCTGGCCACTGTGTTCTGTTTTTTCATAATTTAAAACAGAGCGGAACTCTGGAGATTATTTCAATACAAACAAGATATTCTTCAGGATTTTTCTCTAAGTAGAGGAGCTTTCTTGACTCTTACACAGCAAAATATGGTCTTTCTGGACTTTCAGCTCATGAATAACCTTAAAGTGTTACAGGTCCCAGGACCATCACCAAGAAAGGAAGCAAAGCACTTACCCTCAGCAGGCTCTGTGCTAGACACCTGAGTGCATAAATCAAAACAAGGTCCCTGCCATAGAGCACCTCAAAGTTTATTGTGAATGATAAAGTGACAATTAAATAATTGATGGTTAAATAAATCATAATGCAGTTGTGTTTTGTATACATAACAGTAAAAGAATGTGAAAAGTACTGTGAAATTACAGTGGGAAGGATTCGTTCTTGTAGAGAGAAAGAAGGTTGAGAATTGAGGAAGACTTCATAGAGGCTGCAGTTTCTAAAACGGGGTTTGAAGGATGAGTAAGAGTTTACTAGGCAGAGATGAATGGCAAGAACATTCCAGGCAGTGGAGACCGCCAAATAAATAAACAAGGCATGGAGTAAGGACAAGGATGGGAATGAGGAGTAGTCCAGTGTTGCTATGGATAGATTATTTCAGGTGACATAATGAGAGCTGGAGAAGCAGGTTGGAGCCAGAGTTCAGAAGGCCTTGGACACTGACCTGAAGGATTAGATTTGTTCCTATTGGCCAGACAACCAAAGAAGGTTTTTGAGCCTTTTTTAGCTGTTAGATTTGATGGGCTGTATCCCTTGGCCCTTTTTCTCTAGAATTGAGTCACTGCTTTTCTACTGGGGCCAGTATTTCTTCCCGGTCCTCAATCCCCTTAGCTCTACACAGAGCCTGATAGTTGCCTCAGGTCTCAAGGCTCTGAAAACCATCAGGATTTGGAGCTAATTGATTGTTTTCAGAAAGATTTTATATTCTCCCTCTGGCCCTATACATTACAGGCAAATAGCACTTGAAAGGGTTGAGTCAAGATGGAGTCACTTTGGTTAAGAAGCAGTCATTTTTAAGTGAGTTTTTCCTTTTTCTTTACATGCTGGTTAGTTATTCTTTGCTGGTTAGTTCTTGTGCTCCCCACAAACTCCATTCTGTAATCATTAGCGAAGGGCAAACCTGGCTCACCAGAGATAGCTATTGATACCTGTCTTGTACCTTTTAAGAATATTCTGTACTACTTTTTATTCCAAATATTTGTTTCCCAGCAATGCAAAAACAAAGTTAATCTTTTTTTTTTTGAGTTGGTGTCTCACTCCATCGCCCAGACTGGAGTGCAGTTGCACACTCCCAGCCACCGCAGCCTCGACCTGCTGGGCTCCGGCGATCCTCCGTCTCAGCCTTCCAAGTAGCCGGATCTACAGACACACGCTACTACGACTGACTAATTTTTGATTTGTTGCAGAGACAAGGTCTCGTCAAGTTGCCTAGGTGGGTCTCGAACCCGCAGGCTCAGGCAATCCACTCGCCTTGGCCTCCCAAAGTGCTGGGATTACAGGCTGATCCCCCACCAACCCTGTGACTGCCCACTGGCCCACCACCTGGAGTCACAAGACTAATTACCTTGACAACAGCAAAGGAAGCAAGACTGGTGTTATCAACACCCAAGAATGCAGTTGCTGAAGACTTTTACTAGCCCTGCTCCCTCATAGAAACTGCAAAAGCCCTTAAAGCATATGCCACATTTACCTGTGAGTGTTGGCCTCTTTCTGTCTGTGAAAAGTGGATAATAAATTTTCTTTCTTTTTTTGCAAATCTTTGCTTTATTCCCATGGCACCAGCTTACCTTGCCTCAGTTTGTTCTTACATTTGGTGGCCCGTACAGGGACCCCAAAACTTTGCGAGGTCCCCTCCACGACTTCCTCACTATCCTTTTTCAACCTGTGCCTCCCCGTGGATTGTGCCTAGAACTTGGCGACAATTGGTGGCTCTGGCTGGGGCTACTCCCCAGTGAATCTGAAGGTCCCAGGGGAAGGTTGCAATCTGCTGGCACCCAATAGGGTGGGATCCTAAGGTCTGCTCTCTATCTTCTCCCTCAGCCAAGGTCTCTAGGCTTCTCCATGGACCTGACTAGATCTTGGAGGGCAACTGACAGCCTTTTCACTGGGCAACTTCCTGGAAAGGCAGGAAGCTCCCTGAAGGAAGGTCTTGAACCACCATCACCCATTAAGGGTGAGAAGTAAGGTGCTTGGCCCTTTTCTCTGCCACTTGATCTTCACTTTCATCCCCTGAAATGAGCTATACTGAAAAAACCTCACCCAGTTGCCTCAGCCTTGTCTGGTACGGAGTAACATCATCGGTGAGTTCAAACTCCATTTTACTCTTAGTTAGGGGGTCTTGGAATGTGACCTGAGAAGATGCTGTCCCCCGTTTGGTAGCTTTGCTGGGGTCTAGAACCCTCTGTGGAATCTTGCTGCCGAGTCTCCAAACGCGTGTTGGGGAGGACTTACTGATGGGTGGAAGCACTGCCTCTGGTGGGATGGGGGGATAAGGAAACACCCTCTCTCTTTCAATTCCCACACCCTCAGGCTGACTCCACTGATCCTCTGTCCAGGACACCAACTGAGGATGTGGATGGTTATTTTATCTTTCGAGCCTCTCAGAGACTGTTCTTAGGACCTATCCCTCTCACTTTTCTTAGGATTCCTCATGGGAACTTATCCGTCTCCTGTCACAAGAGAGTCTTTGCTTGAGTGTCTTATCAGAAATCTCAGTGTTCTCCCTAGAGAAAGAGATCTTCCTTAAATGGTTTATATTCTCTTGTAACGCAGCTTGGCCAGAATATAAACTGGGGGACCAGGAGGTCTGGCCCCAAGGAGGTTCCTTAGCGGCTAATACCTTCCACCAACTTAATTTGTATGTACCATATGTTCAGGATTTTTTTGGGTTAGCTTGACAGCAGGATTTGAGCTCCACCTGTCACGTGTGCCTTCTTACTCCCTCTTTAATTACTTGGCCTCTGGAGTATGTAGACCCCTTGACCTAGCTGCCCCTGTTTCTTGCCACCCACTTCTACCCCCATCCTCCATCAACTTTCCCTTTTCCCCCTCCTTCTTCCATCTCTACACCCACCGTTGCCTCCAGGCACAGGGTCAGGGTCAGCACCAGTGGCCGCAGCAACCAACCCCAGCCTCCTTCTCCCTCTTCCTCCTCCTCCACCTCCTGACCCCTCACCTGCTCTTCAAGCCCTTCCAAGCCCCCACTGTAGCCCATCAGTTCCCTCTTAAAGAGGTCACAGAATCAGAGGGACTTGTTGGAATTCATGTTCTCCCTGTCAGATCTCTCCCAGGTTGTGTCAAAACAGGGGTCTTTTTCCACTGATCCAACCAGGTTTACCAAAGAGTTTCAATATCTGTCTTTCTTATGATCTTACTTGGAAAGACATTCATAGTATTTTGACTACTACTACTACTAATTCTGAGGAGTATAATTGCATCTAGGAAAAGGCCTGAGAATTTGCCAGCGAACTTTATCATACCCAACCTGCTCAGTACCCTCCTGGCACCACAGCAGTGCCAGAAGACTCTAACTGGGATTATCAGCGTAATTCCCCAGACAGAGAAAGGTGAGATCATATGATATCTTGTCTTACACAAGGCATGAAGCAGGCTATTGTTAAACAAGTTAATTATGATAAAATAAAATAAATAAATTGAGAGTCTAATGAAAACCCTGCTTTCAGAGACTATGCAATGTTACACCAATCTAGACTCTGACCCTCCACAGGGCAAGACTATTATAACTATGCATTTTATTTCCCAGTTGGCTCTGGACATGAAAATAAAACTTCAAAAATTGGAAAAAGGTCCACAGATCTTTCAGTCAAAACTTTTATTTTATTTTTTTTTAATTTTTTAGTTAAGAGTCTCACTCCATTGCCCAGGCTGGAGTGCAGTGGGACGCTCATTGCCACCCCAGTGTTGACCTGCCGGGCTCTGGTGATCCTTCCACCTCAGTCCTCCAAGTAGTTGGAACCACAGGTGTGTGGTATCACGCCCGGATAATTTTTTGATTTATTGTAGAGATGAGGTTTCACCATGTTGCCCAGGCTGGTCTTGAAACTGCGGACTCAGGCAATCCTCTCACCTCGGCCTCCCAAGGTGCTGGGATTATGGGCTTGAGCCGCCGTGCCCAGCCTCAGTCAAAACTTTTAGACCTGGCTTTCAAAGTCTATAATAATTGAGAGGAGGAACAAAGAGAGGACTAGAAACAAAAGAGACACACCCTCTAGCTTCTGGCCTCAGCCCCACTGGAGCTAGAAACAGAGACACAAACTCTAAGGGTTCAGGAATTGCTCAGGCTTGGTATGCTCCACCAGGGACCTGTTTCGAGTGCAGTCAATCAGGATATTGGGCAAAGGACTGTATCATACCGCCTCTATCTACCCCATGTCCAAAGTGCAGCCAGGTTGGACACTGGGAAAGTGATTGTCATGTTTGCCCAGCTGGACAGAGGTGTACTCCTCGACTGCTTGCAGTTGGCACCATCTACCAACTCTCAGGCACTAGCAATGTGCCCAGCAGCCTTAAGGTTAGTTTCTGAGTCAGACCTATTGGGAACTTTACAGTCCAATTGACACACCTCTGGATCAGTTCAAACCCAAGCATTTTTCCAGAGCACACCATTGAGCCATCTGAGCTAAAGTTAAAATCTCTGTAGCTGGTAGGCTTATTTTGTTCATTATCGACATGGGGGCTGCCGGCTCAGCTTTACTTGAATTTCTGTGTCCTCTTCTCTCTTTCCCCATCTCTGTGGTAGGGGTAGAAGGCATTATTTCTTTTTCGGAGTTTCACTGTGTTTCCCAGGCTGGAGTCTCACTCTGTCACTCCCGGCTACCACAGTCTCGACCTGCTGGGCTCAGGTGGTCCTGGGCTCAGGTGGTCCTTCTGCCTCAGCCTTCCAAGTAACTGGAACTACAGGCACACGCCACCACACCCAGCTATTTTTTTTAATTGTAAAGATGAGGTCTCGCCAAGTTGCCCGGGCTGTTCTCGAACCCATGGACTCAGGCAATCCTCTCACCTTGGCCTCCCAAAGTGCTGGAATTATAGGCATGAGCCACTGCGCCTGGCCAATAGGCATTCTTTCTTTTTTTTTTTTTTTTTTTTTTGAGTTGGCGTCTCACTCCGTTGCCCAGACTGGAGTGCAGTGGCCACTTCCGGCCACCGCAGCCTCGACCTACTGGGCTCTGGCGATCCTTCCCCCTCAGCCTTCCGAGTAGCCGGAACTACAGGCACGCGCTACCATGCCCGGCTAGTTTTTTTTTGATTTATTGTAGAGATGAGGTTTCGCCTGCCCAGGCGGGTCTCGAACCCGCGGGCTCAGGCAATCCACTCACCTCAGCCTCCCAAGGCGCGGGATTACAGGCTGAGCCACCGAGCCTGGCTAGGCATTATTTCTAAACCTCTGTCCATTTTTTCTGTGTCTACTCAGAAATCAAATGTTCCACCACTAATTTTTAGTTATCCCCACTTGCTTGACTCCTCTTCTTGGAAGAGATATTATGTGTAAGCTAGAAACACACCTCATTGTCTACCCAGAACCTTCTCCCCTTTGTCTCATTGGAGTACTTCACAGAGCAATAACGTTTCCTGAGCCTTCTCCCATTCACAGCAGGACACAACACCCCCCAGCACATCCTTACATCCCATCCCGCATTCAGGAGCAGGTCCCTCCTCAGATCTGGGACACCTCTACTCCTGGCAGAACCTCACATGTTACACCTGTCTCCATTCAGCTTAAGGACCCACTCTCTCTCCCTAACAAGCCTCAGGATCCCATTAGTCATAAAGCTTTACAGGGCCTTAAGCCTTTAATTACCTACCAAGTTCTTGGTGGCTGGAATTCTTAAACTTACTAATTCCCCTTATAATACTCCCATTCTTCCAGTCCATAAACCAGACAGAACTTACCACTTGGTCCAAGGTTTGTGCGTTATCAAGGAGGCTGCTATTCCCTTGCACCCCACTGTTCTCAATTCATATACCCTCCTCAGTACTGTGCTGCCTAACACAGAGCACTTTGCCGTGTTGGATCTCAAGGATGCATTTTTTACTATTCCATTATCCCCAGAGTCTTATATAATATTTTTGTTTTCACATGGACTGATCCAGACACCAATAATTCCCAACAACTCACTTGGATGGTGCTTCCTGAGGGCTTTTGTGATAGCTTCCACCTTTTTGACCAGACATTAGCCTCTGACCTCTCCCAGCTTTCATTTACAGACAGCACCCTCAGTCAGTGTATTGGTGATTTGCTACTGTGTAACCCAACTCTCTCTTCCTCTCAGCAGAGATATGGCTACCCTTCTTATTTGTCCTTGTGATAGGGGATACTGAGTATCCCTCTCTAAGGCTCAATGACATTTACAAGAAGTTACTTACTTGGGATTTCAACTGTTATAACCAGAGTGCGAAAAAGAAGTCACCAACGTGCAGAGAATCTGATTTTGAGTCCTGTAATAGCCGTTGGAGAGGGCTAACGCCTGTGAAATCTCTCGGCCCAAGCAAAGCAAGCAGGGGGCTTTTATAAGCAAAAACCAATTACAGTTTACATTTCAGGGAGGGGTCAGTTGGGGACGGAACAATTTGCAGCTACCAGTTTGCTTAGTTTGGCCATTGGCCAGTTTGCTGTTTGCTTAACAGGATGTAAGGGGTAGGAGATTTCCAAGAAAAAGTTACAGCTCAGGGGCTAAGTGCAGTTCTGGTTACATGTGATCTGGTTATATGCGGTCTGGTTATATGAAGGGGGGAAAGCTGCATTTGGGCAGCAGGCAGGCAACCAAAATGAAAGATTTTAACAGAAGGGAGTTACTGATGCTAAACAAGCTTTTACAGGTTATTATAGGTTATACAGCCATATAGGTTTTGCAGACATTTCACAACTTAGCCCAGGACATTGAGCTGTAACTACCTAGAGAAAACTGCTTATTGCTTCCTTACTGTTTCCTCAGTGCATTCCTGGGGCTCACAGGTTATTTTAGAATTTGGACCCTAACTATAACCTCATAGCTACACCTCTGTACGAGGCCACTCAGGGTCCAGAACGTGAACCATGTAGACTGGCATTCTCTGGCACAAACTGCCTTCAAGAACCTTCAAGATGCTCTCACTCGGGCTCCAGCCCTGGCCCTGCCTAACCTTCAAAAATATTTTCTCCTCTCTACAATGGAGAGAGGAGGAATAGCATTAAGGCTACTGGATAAAAATATGGACCAGATCTAAAAGCCATGGCTTTTCTCTCAAAACAGCTGGATAATATGGCAAAGGGATGGCCATCCTGCCTCAGAGCACTGGCCTCGACAGCCCTGCTGGCCCAGGAGGCTAGCAGACTTACTTATGGCCAGCACATGGGTGTGTATTCCCCGCATCAGGTTCCAGACATCTAGAATAACAATGCTTATAGATTTTTCACCAGCTCACAACTTACTATATACCAGACTTTCCTGGTGGGAAACCTCAACATCACTGTCCAGAAATCGAATACACTAAACCTAGTTATTCTCCTTCCCATGCCAAAACCTATAGAGCACTGTTATCCAGAAACCTTAAAACACTTCTAGGGCAGTTAGAGTGGACCTAATAGACGTTCCCCTCTCAGATTCAGAGTATGTGTGGTATATAGATGGAAGTAGCTTTATTCTGAATGATGAAACAAGGGCAGGATATGCTATAACTACCACTACTGAGGTCATAGAAAATGCACCTCTAGGCTGGGTGCGGTGGCTCACGCCTATAATCCCAGCACTTTGGGAGGCTGAGGTGAGAGGATTGCCTGAGCCCACAGGTTCGAGACCAGTCTGGGCAACTTGACGAGACCTCATCTCTACAATAAATAAATAAAAAATTAGCCGGACATGGTGGCACATGCCTGTGGTTCCAGTTACTCGAAAGGCTGAGGCAAAAGGATTGCCTGAGCCCAGTAGGTCGAGGCTGTGGTGACTGTGAGCATGCCACTGCACTCCAGCCTGGGCAACAGAGTGAGATTTCAATAAAAACAAAACAAAACAAAAAAACGTGCGCCCCTCTACCTCCAGGTGCTTCTGCTCAAAAGGCAGAACTCAGCCGGGCTCGGTGGCTCAGCCTGTAATCCCACGCCTTTGGGAGGCTGAGGTGAGTGGATTGCCTGAGCCCGCGGGTTCGAGACCCGCCTGGGCAGGCGAGACCTCATCTCTACAATAAATCAAAAAATTAGCCGGGCATGGTAGCGCACCCCTGTAGTTCCAGCTACTTGGAAGGCTGAGGCGGAAGGATTGCCGGAGCCCAGCAGGTCGAGGCTGTGGTGGCCAGGAGCGGCCACTGCACTCCAGTCTGGGTGACAGAGTGAGACTCCAACTCAAAAAAAAAAGGCAGAACTCATTGCTTTAACTCAGGCATTTTCTTTGGGCAAAAACAAGAGGCTTAACATAAACACAGACTCAAAGCATGCCTTTCACATCCTGCATTCCCACGCAGCTATTTGGAAAGACTCCAGGGAAGGCTCATTTTACCTGCCAGTCAAGAGAATGAAATTCTCACATGCCTTCACACTTCATTGCATATAGGAAAAAAAACCTTTATACAAGCTTTTAAAGTCTCAGATCATCTGTACCAATTTGGACTCTAAATTAAAGTCTATTACTCAGGCTGGGCACAGTGGCTCATGCCTATAATCCCAGTACTTTGGGAGGCCGAGGTGAGAGGATTGCCTGAGCCTACAGGTTCGAGACCAGCCTGGGCAACTTGGTGAGACCTCATCTCTACAATAAATCAAAAATTAGCCGGGTGTGGTGGCGCGTGCCTGTAGTTCCAGCTACTTGAAAGATTGAGGCGGAAGGATCACCTGAGCCCAGCAGGTTGAGGCTGCGGTGGCCGTGAGCGTGCCACTGCACTCCAGCCTGGGTGACAGAGCGATATTTCAACTCAAAAAATAAAAAAATAAAGTCTATTACTTAAGCCAGCTTTGTCTGCAGGACAGTCAGTTCCCAGGGACATTTAAGGACCCCCACCTTCTCTCCCCACTCATCAGTTAAGGGGACACCTGCTGGGACAAGGCTGACAACTTGATTTTACTCATATGCTGAGATACAAGAGACATAAATATCTGCTTTCTTTTTTTTTTTTTTTTTTTTTTGAGCTGGAGTCTCACTCTGTCGCCCAGGCTGGAGTGCAGTGGCACACTTACAGCCACCCCAGCGTTAACCTGCTGGGCTTCCATGATCCTTCTGCCTCAGCCTTTCAAGTAGCTGGAACCACAGGCATACGCTACCACGCCCAGCTAATTTTTTATTTTATTGTAGAGATGATGTCTCACCAAGTTGCCCAGGCTGGTCTTGAATCCGCGGGCCCAGGCAATCCACTCACCTCAACCTCCCAAAGTGGTGGGATTACAGGCTGAGCCACGGAGCTGGCCTGCTAACTTTCACTGATACCTTTTCAGGCTGGCTGGAGGCCTTTCCCACTGAAAGGTGCCTATAGAAACCTAGAAGAATCATAGCTCATTCTTTATTCTTTTTGCCTCGCATAACGATTAGAAAGCATTCAGACGTTCTACTGCAGGACAAACAGCAGCCTATCCCATCCCCCCTAGGCAAATCTCCTTCAGATACAAGATCAGGACAATACAAACGACCACCCCACCTTTGGTCAAGGAATTTGTGAATTGCAGATGTCTAACAAGTCTCTTACAGGAATCACTCCCCCCCAGGGCTAACCTACATGACACAAAGAAGCCCCACCATGGCAGCAATCATGTGACTAACCCACCCATCTGCCTGCTGTCCATCACCTGACATCATCAGTACGTGCGCTTGTCTGCCCCTTTGTGATGACGTGGAAGCAGACCACCACCCAATCACCTTAATGATCTCCTCCCATCAAGGGGAATGGCTAAAAGGACTTAACCACAAGCAACCGGGGGCCATTGCCTTGCTAGAGTCTGGTGTGGCCATGTGCTCTTTGAGCCATGGCTGTCGCCATACTTCCTGGCTTTGGTCCCCCTCCCCCACCTAGGGGAGGTGAATCTTCTTTCTTCCTTCTCCTTCTCTCTCTAACTTACTTTTAAATAAACTCTTCTTTTCTCACCTCTGTGTGTTGCAATTATTTGCAATCTACTTGGATCTCTGGGTTGCCAGCGCGCATTTCTGGCTTGCCAACCCCGGCAGTGCAGCGCGCCTGGTCTCGCCTCTCCACCCTCACCCAGTTCGTCCGTACCCTAACACCCACCACTTCAGAAAAGGCCTCAGAGGTTTCACACATTCTAATAAATGATATATTTCTCACTTTGGTCTTCCTATCTCTTTACAGAGTGACAACAGTACAGTTTTATTTCCCAAATGACACAACAGGTTTCAGAAGCCCTTGACATAGATTTTAATCTCCATGCAGCGGATCATCTCTAGTCCTCAGGAAAAGTGGAAAAGGCACATTCCACTTTTGTTTAAATATTTATTTATTTTGAGTTGGAGTCTCACTCTTGTTGCCTAGGCTAGAGTGCAGTGGCATGCTCATGGCCAACCCAGTGCGAACTGCTGGGCTCTGGTGATCCTTCTGCTTTAGTTTTCCAAGTAGCCAGAATTACAAGTGTTTGCTACCATGCCTGGCTAATTTTTTTTTTTAATTGTAGAGACAAGGTCTCACCAAGTTGCCCAGGCTGGTCTCGAACTTGCGGGCTCAGGCAATCCTCTCACCTCAGCCTCCCAAAGTGCTAGGATTACAGGCTGAGTCACTGCGCCCGGCCACATTCCACTTTTTTTTTTTTTGAGTTGGAGTCTCACTCTGTCGCCCAGACTGGAGTGCAGTGGCCGTTCCCGGCCACCACAGCCTCTACTTGCTGGGCTCCGGCGATCCTTCTGCCTCAGCCTTCCAAGTAGTTGGAACTACAGGTGCGCGCTATCACGCCCGGCTAATTTTTTGATTTATTGTAGAGATGAGGTCTTGCTTGCCCAGGCGGGTCTCGAACCCGCGGACTCAGGCAATCCACTCACCTCAGCCTCCCAAAGTGCAGGATTACAGGCTGAGCCGCCGAGCCCGGCATCACATTCCACTTTTAAACAGCATTTAACCAGGTTATCTATGGAATTTAAACAGGGATGGACACAGCTTTTGCCTGTGGCCCTCCTAAGATTTAGAGGTACTTCTAAAGCTCCTTTGACCTTTATTCCCTTTGAACTTATGTATGGGCAGTCTCTTCTGTAATGCTACAGCCTGGAATACTTACAAAGCCCCCTCCTTTAGAAAAATTATCTTCCAGTCTTAGAACTAGTCAGGAAACCTTTAAGGGACTATGCTGATCAACATTCCCCTGCTCCCTGAAGGGACCCACTTATAGTATCTCAGTTAAAATCCGGAAACTGGGTACTTTTCAAAGATTTACCTGGCCAAGCTAAACCCCTTCAACCACCATGGAAGGGGCCCTTTCAAGTAATCTTAACCACTGGGTACGGTGGCTCAAGCCTGTAATCCCAGCACTTTGGGAGGCTGAGGCGAGAAGATTGCCTGAGTCCAGGAGTTTGAGACCAGCTTGGGCAACTTGGCAAGACCTCGTCTCTACAATTAAAAAAAAAAAAATTAGCTGGGCATGGTAGCACACGCCTATAATTCCAGTTACTTGGAAGGCTGAGGTAGAAGGATCGCCTGAGCCCAGCAGGTCATGGCTGTGGTGGTGGTAAGCATACCACTGCACTCCAGCCTGCGCAACAGAGTGAGACTCCGACTCAAAAAAAAAAAAGTAATCTTAACCACCCCTGCAACAGCCAAACTGTTGGGATTTCCTTCCTGGATCCTGTTAGGGTTCGGAGAGGGTGAGGGTGGATGGATGGATGGGGAGGGGTGCAGCACCACCAGAACTGGTGTGCCAGAGGTACGCACTGGTAACCAGAGATCCGAGTAAGCAAAGATTTGCAACACACAAAGAGGTGAAAGAAGAAAAGATTTATTTAAGAAAGGTTCACTTCCCACAGACAGGAAGCAGGCCTGTACTCTAGATGAGTGTGGCACCGTAGCCCCCAGAGCCCTGGCTTAAATCCTTTCTCCTGGAGATGTTGCAATCAGGTAGATGTGACCGCTGTGACTTCCTTGTTGACCACTTGTGGATGTCTTGGAGACCCTGAAGGGGGTCCTGGTCACCATGCACTGAGTATACAATGGGTTGATACTGGTCATGTTTGAGAAGTCTGGGTTTCTAAAAAAGACAAATTACAATAGGCCAGTACCGGTCATGCTTAAGGAGTCTGTGTTTCTGAAAAGACAAAGTCAGCAAAGCTAAGCTTTACCTGGAGTATGTGTTTCTCCAGGACACAGCACTTTCTCGTTAGTGTTAGAGTTTAGGAACAAGATTAAAAAATGCACGTCTCCAGGACATAGCCCCCACTTTCCCATCATTATGTTAGGGTTTCAGAACAAGATAAAAAATGGCTTCCAGCTCTCGGTCTGTCCTTTCAGATCCACTTATCCAGACTCAAGACAGTGCCTCCGCCACCCCCAGAAAGTTCTGCTCTGGGACAATGGATGCCAAAACTATACACCTCAGAGCCTCTAGGTGACCTCAAGAAATTGAGAAGAAGGAGTAACTGGGAGGCCAGGCAGGAGTTTCAGGGAAACACTGCCCAAGATGACAAATCTGAACAGGCACGCCTCAATCCTATTCCACAAGAAAGGAATTAATACAAACTGCACACTGTCACCCAGTCCACTTAAATGGCCCCCAACCCACACCAGTGAGAGGATGAGGCTGTGGCTTCTGCAAGACTAACACTTTCAATAGTCTCCAAAAGATTCAAATCTCAGTGATCGCAAGGAGGCTGGAAGTACAAGATAAGACTCAAATTGTAATCCGAATGGAGCTCCCATCACAAAATGGTGCCCATGAGACTGGCTCCTCAAGCTATGCATGCCCAGCACCTCGAGGCAGGGCAGACACTTGGAAATTCGGGTGAAGTACCCACTTGGCAGGCTGCCAGCAGCAGTGACTTTGACTTCTGGTCTTCAGAGTCCCCCAATTCAGCCCCAGGAGCTATTGGTGGGTTTGAGCAGTTTTGTCTTTACTGTTTTTTGTTCTCCTTGAACCTTTGTGTTTTGTTTTTTATTTTCTTTATTGTTCTGTATGTGTCGTTTTATCCCCATGGTTCCTCAAGTTTTCTTTTTAAACATTTGCATTTGCTGGACAATTGCATTTTTAAAAAAATTCCTCTGCCCCTGTTTAAAGTTGAAAAATACATTTGGTTCATGTGCATTGCTTATGAAGAAAAAAGAGAAAAACATTGTGAAAAAAACACCTTAATATATTTGGGATTAATATTTACTATTTATTTTAAAGTATTTTTTTGTGCTGTGAACGTTTTCTGCTAAAAACCATGATGTGTGTCTGTATGTTTAAGTTATCGTAAATATTTAAATTGTAAATATGGCTGTTTTGTTATACCACCCTCTACCAGGACTGCTGCAACATTCCACTGAGTATAACAGTATTTTAATTTAAAAAATAATTGAAAGTGGAAAAAACAAATAAATAAAAATAACAGTAAATACACCTACTCAACACGGACCTCGCTGGCATGCTACTTTTCCTGATTGTGGTAACTTTAAGTCTAACTTACCCACTCATAGGTAAAGCCCCAGTAGTGCCCGGTGTTGTGCCACCCACTCCAAACCTAGATGCCCAATATAACTTACAGTCAGCTGCCACTCCTCCACCACCAGGTGACTTTCTACTTACAGAGCCCCTGCTAGGGTTTCATGGAGACTCTGATAATTTTTGCCGTGAGCAACAGCCTAATGTAGCAGCATTCCAAGATATATGGGTAACATTGTACTCTACCCCACCATCTACAGAATGGGCACAACCAGGTCTCCCAAGAAATCCCTGATATTTTAAAGTCAATACTCGTTAAATGCAGAGCTGTACTATTAATAACTTCAGTGCAGGTTATTTAGAAACTTAGAAAACCAGTTCTCACTCAAAACTAATGAAACTGACAATTTGAGAGTTTATTCTTTCCAAAAATTCGATCAAATTGTCCATTTCCTCAATGGAACTATGATTCTGGCACACTACAGTGGTTCAACTTGTAGCAACTAACTGGCTCTCTTGCAGGGGAGAGGGCTATTGGGAGAAATGTTACACCCAGAACTCAAGGTCAAATCCTACTGTAAAACTCGCAGAGACATGGAAACAAATTATGGAGACTTTCAACTCCAGACTTAAGACTTTGCAGGAGCTGTTGTGGGTACGGGATGGATTCCTATGGTAAAATCTCAAATTGCTAGAGTTGTTGTTTATATTTTCCCCAATCTCCAAGCTTTAATATGATGGGACCACTATGTTGCAGAACATACCTCCCTAGCATTAGCTGTGCTTAATAAAGAAGGAGATATCAAACAGTATGTAATGGCTGACCACATGGCACTGAATTTTCTATTGGCAAAGGCAGGAGGTCATTGTGGAGTGGTAGGTAGTATTTGTCGTACTACCACTGATGATATACAATCCAATATATCAAATTATGTTAACAAGTTAGAAGCTTTAGCTGAACATAACTTTACAGGATCATTTTCAACTTTCTGCTATCGTTTCAACTGCCATGGCAGTTTTTATTATGTTTTGGGGTTTTTTTTGAAAATATATTTCATTTAGAAAGTAAATTAGAGAGAGAGAGAGAGAGAGAGAAGAGATTCGCCCTCCCAAGGTAGGGAAGGGGGCCAAGGCTCAGGAAAACAATGGTGGCCATAGCTCCATGAGCCACTGGCCAGACCAGAGTTTAGCCAACAATGGCCCATGTTTTGTTTAATCATAGTTGCTTGTGCTTTTGCATGCTGCTTTGTCCTTATAAAATAAACAATGTTTTATGGACTTTGGCCCTGACATTCCTGTCCTCTTGTCTTAAGCAAGGTGATAGGTAGAGACAGCTCTATCGCCCTATCCAGCAGGAAGCAATTACAGAAACTGTAAACTACAGAAGTTGATAGCTGTCCCTATTCCTCAGCTATAAATAAGAATACCTCAAAACAACAAGAGGAGGGAAAGGAAAGAGTCAAGATGGAGTCGCTTTAGTCAAGAAGCAGCCATTTTTAAATGAGTTTTTCCTTTTTCTTCACATGCTGGTTATTCTTTGCTGGTTAGTTATTGTGTACCCCACATCCCACCCTCTAATCATTAGCCAAGGACAAACTCGGTTTACCGGAGATAGCCATTATACCTGTCTTGCACCTTTTAAGTATATCTTGTACTACTTTTTAAATCCTAAATATTTGTTTCCTGGCAATGCAAAACCAAGCTACTCTCGCCTATTGTGATCAGCTCTCTACCACCACACCTGGAGTCACAATACTAATTGCCTTGACAACAGCAAAAGAAGCAAGATGAACACCCAAGAATGCAATTGCTAAAGAAATTTACTAGCACTGTTTCCTTATAGAAACTTTAAAAGCTCTCTCTCCTTAAAGCATATGACTCCTTTGCCTGTGACTGTTGGCCCCTTTCTGTCTGTGAAAAGTGAATAATAAACTGTTTCTTTCTTTTTTGCAAGTGTTTGCTTTATTCCCGTGGCACTGGCCTACCTTGCCTCAGTTTATCTTCACAGCACTGATGTTTTGGACTTGGCCAGTTGGGTCTTTACTCTTCTCCCTCAATGGAGGAGGATTAGATATTCAGCATTTTGAATATTTTTATTTTTGATGCCCTTATTTATGACGCAGATAGTCGGCATTTTAAAATTTCATGCTTAGTTCTTAAGCATTTGTGATCACCTTTGAATGAGTGTCAGAGCTAGTGACCCTCCTGTTCAACCAGAAGTCAACTAACTAGATAAGGACAGAGCAGAGACTAAAACTCAGGTCTCCTGACTCCCAACCGGATTCTCTTTCCGGTATGCTCCAGCTTCTGGTTCTGCCTAGCCAGTGGTGGAACAGATAGAATGTACTTGGCTGCCCCAAACTCCCAGGGCCATGAATGAGAGTTGGAGCTAAGGGAGGGTTGTGTTCCCAGAATGGAATTCTGTTGTGCCTTAATAATAGAATTGTGCCCAGCATACTTTTGTTTTTGGACAACTCCCTTTCTTCTGTAAAATGGGAGCAGAGTCTACTTAACCCTTCAGCTACTGCTGAGATCAGGGATGAAAGTGTGGTGGGTTGTTCTGCGGTTATTTTGTGATGGATAAGGATGATGGATTATGTACAAATTGTGGAATCTTAAGAGTCAAGTGTTGGAAGGAACCTTGGAAGCAACCTGTGGTCGCAAGCAGCATCATGTAGTTAGATGAGCATGGAAGACTCCCCAGAGCCAGAGGGCGAGAATTTCCTCTTAGATGCCATGGTTTCCAGTTCCTGCACAATTTCTTTTCTAACGTTTACTCGGCAGAGCTGGCAAAGCAGCTGTGCAGTGTTAAGAATCATTTTATTTTATTTTACTTTATTTATTTTTTGAGTTGGAGTCTCACTGTCGCCCAGGCTGGAGGGCAGTGGCACGCTCCCGGCCACCGCAGCCTCGACCTGCTGGGCTCCGGCGATCCTTCCGCCTCAGCCTTCCGAGTAGCCGGAACTACAGGCGCGCGCTACCACGCCCCGCTAAGTTTTTGATTGATGGTAGAGATGAGATCTCGCCAAGTTGCCCAGACGGGTCTCGAACCTGCGGGCTCAGGCAATCCACTCACCTCGGCCTCCCAAGGCGCGGGATTACAGGCTGAGCCACCGAGCCTGGCTACAATAATTGTTTTCATTGAAATCGTCTTCAAAAAACTAAAAGGTGCTGGAAGAAAATGTTTTTTTGTTTTGTTTTGTTTTTTTGAGTTGGAGTCTCACTCTGTCGCCCAGACTGGAGTGCAGTGGCCGCTCCCGGCCACTGCAGCCTCGACCTGCTGGGCTCCGGCGATCCTTCCGCCTCAGCCTTCCAAGTAGCCGGAACTACAGGCATGTGCTACCACACCCGGCTAATTTTTTTTTTTTATTTATTGTAGAGATGAGGTCTCACCCAGTTGCCCAGGCGGGTCTCGAACCCGCGGGCTCAGGCAATCCACTCACCTCAGCCTCCCAAGGCACGAGATTACAGGCTGAGCCACCGAGCCCAGC
>CAUYQG010035662.1:0-17600 GCA_963574415.1 Tarsius wallacei | reverse complement strand
ATATGGGAGGTTGGTGTTTAGAGCTTTTAGGAATCGCCACACCGCTTTCCACAGAGGTTGCACTAGTTTACATTCCCACCAACAGTGTAGAAGTGTTCCCTTTTCGCCACATCCTCTCCAGCAACTGTTATTTTTTGAGTTACTGACAAAGGCCTAACATCGTGGATCTACAAGGAACTCAAACGTGAGGAAAAGAAAAAAGCAAACAACCCCATTATAAAATGGGCAAAAGATATGAACAGACACTTCTCAAAGGAAGACATCCAAACAGCCTACTTTTTAAATTTTATTTTATTTGTGTTTTAAACCTCAAAGTATTTTTCAAATTACTTTGTTTTTATATTAATTTGGCTTTTGTTACAAATTAAGATTTTTTTCTTGCTTTATTGATAACAAATGCCTTTACCTGCCCATTGTTGTTGTCTTTTGCCTTTGTTTAAAATTATTTTCACTTTTTATGTAGTCCAGCCTCTCAATTTCATTATTTTCTTAAGATGACCTTATTATAAGATATAAACACATCCATCTTTTTAGTGTTTTGCTTAGGATTTTAAAATTTTATAATGTGAGTGTAGACTTGCCATCAAGTTGAACTTGGCTCTCTGTGTCAAATGTGGGTCCACATGGTTCATATGGGTCTTTATAGACCTGAAGTCAGGAAGAGTTCGCACCTGCTGCGTCCAAGGCCTCTTTTCCCATTTCTTCCTGAATCCACTCCAGCCAGATTCCTGTACCTTCTAGCTTCTCCAAGGATCCCCAATTACCACACCTATGGTCGTATTTTCACCTTCCTCACACTCACCCCTACAGGAGTGTTGGATGCCGACTTCTATTCCTTTTCCTTGGAATGCTTTCTTCACTTGCTGTGCAGAGCTTTGCTCTGCCATCCTGGCCATGGTTCCCAGGTCTCCTTGGCTAGTCAGTGGCCCAACTTCGAAACACTTGTGTGTCCAGGGCTCAGTCCTTGGATATCTAGTCTGTGTCTACATTCTCTTCCTGTGATTTCACCCAGCAAAATGTCTGAGTCTTAGCTTGTCCAAAAATGCTATATTTATTTTGCCCTCACATTTGAATGACGCTTTCATCTACAAAATGCATTTTTCTCAAGTCAGTCCAAAGCATGGACTCTGGAATCAGGCTTCCTGGATGTAAATTTTTTTCACTGCTTAACAGCTGTGTGTCCTTAGGCAACCTATTTAATGTATTTGTGTCTAAACTTCCTTTCTGGGAAAATGAGGCTAATAAAAAATACCTGCCTCATCAAGATGTTATGAAAATTCCAAGAGCGACATATACAAAGAAGTTGGAACAAAGCTTATGCTAAATATGCTACCTATCGTTATTATTTGATGGCATTGTGCATTAAAATAGCTGGTGCTAGTCTGTGCCTTTTACTTTATAAGTATCCATTTCAAGATTTTTCACTCTGAGAGGCTCTGGAATTCTCTCATGGAACACAGACATTTCACTAGGATGACTCCAAGTATGAGTCCGTTTTTTTTTCTCAAGATATTTCACCATGGTGCTTGATAAGCCTTTGAATCCAGAAGCCTGTGTCTTCTCAGTTCTCAAAATGTTTCAACATCTCAGTTCTCAAAATGTTTCAACAAGCAATTCTTATGGCTCTTTGTACCGAACTCTTGCTGTGTGAATACTAAAGCTTCTTGACATATGTTCCATGCCATTTGCCTAACTTTCTCCCATGGTTTGATCCCTTTCCTGTTTATACTGTGTTCTTGAACACCTTCCAGCTTAGTCATCCAGATCAATACCATGTAAATGCTGCCTTTGAATTGTATTCCTTTAGAATTTTTACTTGTAACTTCCTAAATCATTTAGGTTGCTTTTTTGCATTTTATCCTGCTCATTTATCTTATAAAATAGCACTCCTTTTCATCAAAGTATCTTCTCTTCTGTTGTCAAAAATGTACCAGATAATTAAGGAGATTACTTGATTCAGATTATTATAACAGGAAAAAAAGTTCATTAATGAGGAATGTCTCAGGAAAAAAAAAACAGAGACCTGGGATTTTATGGGAGAAGGCAAATGAGTGAGTCATGAGAAATGATGAAGACAGGTCTTATCTCAAGATATAGATCTTTTGAGGTTGGCTGCTTCTCAGAAAAAGAGGTTGGGGAGATTTCTCAGTCTTGCTACAGCCTTCCAAGAGCAAAGAACTCAGATAACGTTTAGCACTGTCAACTGTACTCATTCCATTTTTTGTTTATTTCATCTAATAGCTGGATTTGGTACCTTATCTCCACACTATTGAATTTCCATAATTTTAAAATAATTATTTGTTTTATGTTCATCGTGCACATGTGTTTGAAATAAGAGAATGCTTATAACATTATATCCTTCTGCTATTTTCACTAGTCACACAGGTCATCACAGATGCTATCACACTTTGTAATACAAATAATATGGCTAACTAAGACTTAGGAGAAAACACATCTATAAATATTATTATCAGCTTCTTTGTTTCTTAACGTTGTTATGGTTTCCCTTTCTGGGCACGCTCCAGTGGTAAAATTGCGGCTGTGAACTAGCAGCCCAATGGATCGGATCAATGGTGAGGATCCTTCTTCTGTTTCTTTTAATTTGGGTGGTCATATGTTGCCAGTGAAGTCACATATAAGTAGAACTTTCCAGATATCTTTTTAAGCATGCTTTAGGATGTTATACACAGGATCCCATTAGCAGTATTCATCTAGCTGCTTGCAGAAACTCCATTGTATAAATAGTCGTCCCAATTTGGTTTCCAGGTCATTTTAATATTCAAAAAAATAGGACGGGAGTCCTCCTGCCTGATTGTCTACACCCTACCCATGATCTGAAAGATGAATATTGCAGATTTCTGAATGTGTTTTAAAAGTTGGACTAATTTAAAGCCATGATACCAGGAGCATGCTATGCATTTATATTTACAGACAGATGTTCCAATAATCCATCTCTTGGAAGTGAGTTGGGGAAATTATACAGCTTCTCATAGGCCAAGAATTTACTTGGGAGCCTGCAGGATCAGAGTACCCATATTTATTTTAGTTGCGGCAATCTAATAATGCTATTAAAAACAACACATTTCAAATCCAGATTAAATATATAGAGAAAAACCAGTCTGAATCACTGGAGAGATACTGAAGCAGCCAACACCTGAAAGTACAAAATTCGAGAACAGGAACCTTCCAGAGAAGGTAGCTAACATTTCCTCAGGGCATGTGCCAATTCTAGATCTGATGGAAGAAAAAAAAAGCTGAAATACGTGAAGAAAACAAGGACAGGAAACAGAGAAACCTAAAAAAAGCATTTATAATTGTGCAGGGCTAGAGAGAGGGGAAAGAAAAACACATTTCAAAGGTCACAATTCCAGGAAGAAGGAGGAATTCAGAGAACTCAGTATTCCGCCAATCCCTCAATCTCTTTCTCATGTCACTTACCACATTCTGAAGCTGCTTAGAATAGAAGACCAAGAAGCCAAACAAAAAGCCTGACATTCTTGAGACATAAGAAAACAAGGATCTAGGTCCCAAACCCACCCACCTGCAGGAAAAGGAACCCTTCAGCTCTTAGAACACCTGAGGGGGAAAAATCCTAGGAATGAGATAGAGTGATAGAGTTCTATAAAACTTTGCGTCAACTCAGTATCTAATTGTAGTAGGCTAATTAACTGAATGGAATTCAGTTAATTAATTAATTCTCCAGGAAGAAAATACTTTATCAATCTCTATAATTATTCTAATATAATGCATAACATTTAGTGAAAAATTGCAAATCACTCCAAGAAATAAGATCAGAGAAATAAAACAAATACAAAGAACAATTTTAGAGGAACAATTTCAGAGGTGGTCTAGTTAGTTACTGAAGTTTCAAGCGAGAACTTTAAAAGGTATGTATAATACATTGAAAAAACAGAGAAAAAGATTTTGAATTATATTAAAATATATAGCTAAGGAAACGTATAAAATATATAACAACAGATGCAGGTGAGCTATATATAAAATATATAGCTAAGGAAAAAATATTTTGATTAATCCAATGGAAAAAAAAAATTAAGATGAAAAGTTCAAGTAGAAAGCAAATATAAGATGGAAAAAACACAAATATATAAGTAATTATATTAAATCAAATTCCCTACATATCTTAAATAAAAGACTAATACTGTCCTACTAGATTTAGAAATAATTATATGCTGTTTATGATAAACTTACCTAAAATATAAATATCAAAGTTTAATTGAAAGTAAATTTGAAGTAAAGATAAAGCTGTACTACGCCACAACTAGCCAAAAGAAAGGTCAAGATGCTCTACTAATGCCAATAAATAGATATTTTTTAATTTTCAAATTTTTTATATTCAAGATGTGGGGTACAATTCATGGCTGGGAATACAGATGCTGATTATGCAGGTACCCGTGTTGATGAGGTGTGCCCCTCCCACCCCTGGCAGTGTCCTTCAACTGCCAATCCCATTCCCCCTCCCCTGACAGTTTCTCACTACTGCCAATCCCTTTCTTGTAATATTATAACTGTTCAAGGTCCGCTTATGAGTGAGAACATATGGTACTCTGTTCTTTGTTTCTGTGATAGGTCACTGAGTATTATAGACTCTAAATCCATCCAAGTTGCTGTGAAGTCCACATGTTTGTCCTTCTTTATGGCTGCATAATATTCCATTGTATATATGTACCACTTTTTCTTATCCAGTCCAACATCAATGGGCAGCATGGTTGGTTCCATGTTTTTGCTATTGTGAATAAAGCTGCAACAAACATGCATATGCAGGTTTCTTTCTGGTAGAATGACTTGGGTTCCTCCGAGTATATTCCCAATAGGAGGATTGCTGGGTCATATGCAACGTTAATTTCTAGTTCTTTTAAAAATCACCACACTGACTTCCGGAGAGACTGCACTAGTTTACATTCCTACCAGCAGTGTAGAGGCGTTCCTTTTTCTCTGCATTCTCACCAGCATCTGTTGTTGTTTATTTTATTAATCATGGCCATTCTTACTGGGGTTAGGTGGTATCTCAGTGTGTTTTTGATTTGCATTTCTCTGATGATTAGTGAGGCTGAGCACTTTTTCATGTGTCTGTTGGCTGCCCGTATATTTTCTTTTGAGATGTATCTAGTCATGTCTTTCGCTCACAGTTTGTTTTTTTTTTCTTCCAGCAACATCATTCTTCTCAGACCTGGAAATGGCAATACAGAAATCCATATGGAAACATAAATGACTATGAATAGCCAAAAACAAATCCTTAGCAAAAGAAACCAAGCAGGAGGTATCACACTTCTAAACTTCAAACTTTACTACAAGGCTACAATATTCATAACAGGCATTTGGACCAATGGAACAGCGTAAAGATTCTGGAAGCAAAGCCTCAATTTCTCAACCAACTCATCTTTGACAAATTCTCCAGCAACAACCACTGGGGAGAGGAGAGCCTATTCAGTAAATGGTGCAGGGAAAACTGGCTGACCACATGCAGAAGATTGAAACAGGACCCAACCTAAAACCATACATACAAATTAACTCTAAATGGATCAAACACCTAAAAGTAAAACCTCAAATTATAAGAACCTTAGAAAATGTAGGAGACACTTTTATGGAAATTGGAACTGGCAACCAATTTCTGATCAAAACCCCAATGCCCATGCCATAAGAGATAAGATAGACAAGTGGGACCTCATCAAACTGACAAGCTTCTGCAAAGCAAAAGAAACCAACAAGAAAGCAAGGAGACAACCCACAGAATGGGAAAAATATTTGCCAACTGTATATCTGACAAAGGCCTAACATCTAATTCTACAAGGAACTCAAATGTCTCAAAAGAAAAAATAAATAATAGATATTATTTATTATTTAATAAATGATAATAGAGTCAGTTCACAAGGAAACTATTATAATTCTAAATTGGCATAGATACATAGACAATATAACTTGTAGAGTGCAGCTAAACATTTAGTTAAGGAAAAGTTTAGCCTTAAATAAAATATTAGAAAATAATGAAAACTAAAAAGTAGTTATCTAAGTTTTAATCTCAAAAAAATTAGAAAAAACCATAAAGTCACTTCAAAGAAAATATAAGAAAGCAAACTATGTATAAATTCATTTTTTGAAAAGAAAACTAACACAAAATATAGAAAACTCTACAAAACCAAATGTGCTCTTTAATAAAAATAATACAATGTTTAGGCTAATAACAAAACTGATTTAAAAAAAGAAAAGCAGAAATTATTAATAGTAAGAATAAAAAATAACACATCATTAGTGACCCATAGTTATTACACATTCACATAAGAGATCATCATGAGCAGTCTTTGAGCAAAGACAATTAACCAAAACTGAAACTAGAATAAATGAAAAAGTTGAATAGAAATTTTTCTTTTAAAGTAATTTAAATCTATAGTTAAAGTCCTAACCATCTCATGAAGAAATCTATCAACCCAGGTGACCTAATTGGTCCATTATTTCAGGCATTAAAAAAAATTACACGACATATGACAATGAAAATGAGGGGCAGTTCAGCATTCTATGAGACTGGAATAAACAAGATACAAACGATTATAAAGGACATAGCAGAAAAGAAAAATTACAGGTCAATTTTTGTTATAAACAAAGAAGCAAAACAAATATTGTATATAAAATATTGGAAATCAACTTCAGCAATATAAACAAAGGATAGCACATCATGACCAAGTTCAATCTATTCCAGAAATGCAAGATTAGTCAACAGTTGAAATTTAGTTTGTTTTCACATTGAAAGTAAAATTTTAAAATGACAATTAAATAATTATCTCAATATATGTAGAAATATTTATGGATAAAATTCAGCACCTATGCATGACTTTAAAAAAAAAAAAGAAACTCTTAGCAAACTAGTCCTAAAAGTTAGTCTTGAGTTTGAGACAAATATTTACAGAACATCTACACAAATACGCTTAATGGTAAACTACTGAAAGCTTTTGCCTAGATTAGGAACAATTCAAGGATGCTCCCCATGACTATTTCTGTTCTATTGGGGACCCTAGTTAGTGCAAGAAGATAAGAAAAAATATATAATTTAGAAAGAAAAAAATATGCTATCACTATTTGAAAAAAATGTATAAACAAAATTCAAAAGCAATTAGAATTCAAAATAAGCAAGTAGAATTAACCATTAAATGTAACAAGGTTGCTGGATGTGAGATCAACACAAAAAGTAATCAAAAATTAATTATATATATGTGACAAACACAAAATGTTTTTAAAATATAAATGTTAATTATATAAAAATATCGGAAATATCTAACAAATATTTTGGAAGTATAAGATCACTGCTTTAAAATTGCAAGATGGTATTGTGAGAAAAATGAAAGACCTAAAAAAAGTAAAAGGATAGGCCATACTCATGTTTGGGAGACTCAGCACTGTAAATACATGCTTCCCCCTAAATTTATCTATTAATCTTAGTTTTAGTTACAATGGCAGCATATAATTTTTACTGAAGTCGAGAAGTAGATTCTTAAATTTATATGGAAAAATGGAGAGCCAAGAATACCCAAGACAAGTATGTGGAAGAAAAATAAAACTGGATGCTTTACAATGCTAGATATTGAAACATGACAGAGTTACTACTATATTCTACTTTGTAGCATTGGGACAAGGACAGACAAAAAGACCAATGACACTGAATAGGGAACCCCAGAAAAGGACTTGCATATAGATGGTCACTGCATTTACAACAAGGTCACCCTTCAGTGTACTCAGGAGAGAAGGTTTGTTTGTTTGCTTGTTTAAACAAATGTAGCTAAGTCAACTGGGTATTAATATGAAAAAGAAATGAATCCTAGCCCATCACATCATACACTAAGAAAATAACAAATAAAATGCATCTTCATGTGAAAGATATAAACATTGTACAGAAATGGAGGTATTGTTGTGTCATTGGAAAAGGTACACATTTCTCAAAATGCACCAAAAGCACTTACCAGACATGGAAACATTAACAAAGTAGATTATGCTAAATTTAAGAGCACCAATTTGTTCAAAAATAATAATTAGGAGAGTAAAAAGCAAATTATAGAATGGACAAGATATTTGTAAAACATGTATCTAACAAAAAACTCATTTCCATAAGATACACAAAATATTCACAAATGAATGGGAAAATGAAACCTATTTTTTTAATGGCAAAGAAACTTAAACAGATTCTTTATGAAATGAATATCCAGTATGGATAATAACCCCCCAAAATGCTGAACTTTATTAGTAATTATTAGTATCCACTACACACTCACCAAAATGGTTAAAATGAAACATGCAGATAATACCAAGTGTCAGCAGGGTTTGCAGCCACTAGCATTTTCATGCACTCCTTGTAGAAGTGTATGTAAGTACAACTTTTTCCAGTAGTTTGGTCATAGTGCCTACACTGAACATTGCATAGCTCAGTAGCCAGTGATTCTTCTTCTGGGTTCTCAACAAAATACATGTAGCACTTCTTTAAAAGAACTAGTCAAGAATGTTCATAATGGCGCCACTCATAAAAGACCCAAATTTGAAACATCATAATTGTACAGTAAGCAACAGAATGAATACATAATAATGGAATATCCATCACATAGAATCCCGTAGCAAGAATACTAAAATTGACAATTCATGTCCTGTAGGCAAAATCCAGCCCACATCCTAATTTGGAATAAGCCACAAGCTAAGAATGTATTTTACATTTTTAAAGGTGTGTCTAAAAAATACATTTTAAAAAGATATATGATAAAGCCTGCATGGGCCAGAAAGGTCTAAAATATTTACTACCTGACACTGTACAGAAATGTGTCAATCCCCACACAGCACTGAAAAGGAATTCGCTGTTGCTATATACTATAATTTAAATTAGTTGCAGTGACTTAATATTGGGAGAAAGAAGCTAAATACCAAAAGTGCATACTATTCTATATGGCTCCAGGTATATGCATTTCAGAAACAGGAAAAAATCTCTCTATGGGAGCAAAGGGTTGTGATCATGATTTCCTGTGTGGACAAATTCTGCCTGAGAGGAGGGGCAAAGAGGCTTCTCCCTGGCAATATCCTAATTTTGCATCTGTGAAGGCCAAGTCAGTGTGTTTACTATGTGAACATTCACTGAGCTCCACACTTGATTTGCAAAATTTTCATAGGCTATTTTAATAATACCAAAATTTAAAATCAACTAATAGATAAGTAATGGAGCCTGAAGGTCTGAACGTGGGGAATTGGGGAAGTCACCCACCTGCATATCACCAACTCTTCTTTATGCTGTCTTTTTAAAAGTTAGGTTTTTCTGCAGAAGCATACTTCCTTGGAAATCTATCTTTTTATTGGAGATCTGGTTGGTTATTTTTTTTTGGTAGGATGATGGGTTTTTTTAAATTTTTTTTTATTTTAAAGATGTGGGGTATAATTCAGAATTAGGTATACAAGTGGTCATAATACAAGTAAAGTTTGTGCCTCCCTTTGGTTCCCATTTTGCCTGGTTAGAGATCAGGTAGCCTTACTGATGTTGTGTACCCACTCCCCCCGCCCCTCACTCCCCTGGCAGTGTCCTGCTACTGCCAATCACTATTTTATAGTTTGTTTTTGTTTTTTGTTCTTTTGGTTTTTGTTTTTGAGTTGGAGTCTCACTCCGTCGCCCAGGCTGGAGTGCAGTGGTATGCTCAAGGACACCCCAACATCGACCTGCCGGGCTCCAGAAATCCTTCCGCCTCAGCCTTCCAAGGAGCTGGAACTACAGGCACGTGCTACCATGCCCAGCTATTTTTTATTTTATTTTATTGTAGAGGTGAGGTCTCACTAAGTCACCCAGGCTGTTCTCGCACACATGGGCTCAGGCAATCTCCTCACCTAGGCCTCCCAAAGTGCTGGGATTACAGGATTGAGCCACTGTGTCCAACCACTATCTTATAATATTATGGTAAACCTTCAGGCTCTGCTTGTGAGTGAGAAAATGTGGTACTAGGATATTTGTTTATGTGATAGATTACTGAGTATTATAGACTCTAAAATCATCCAAGTTGCTGCAAAGCCATATGCCTGTCCTTCTTTATGGCTGCATAATATCTCATCATCTATATGTACCCCATTTTTTTGTATCCAGTCCAGTTTCGATGGACTGCATGGTCAGTTCCATGTTTTGCTATTGTGAATAGTGCTGCAGTAAACATGCATGATTTGAGTTCCTCTGGGTATATTCCCAGTAGGGGGATTGCTGGGTCATTTGGAAGGTCAATTTCTAGTTCTTTTAGGAATCGCCACATTGTTTTCCACAGAGGATGAACGAATTTGCATTCCCACCAGCAGTGCAGAAGCATTCCCCTTTCTCCACATCCTTGCCATCATCTGTTTTTTGTTTTATTAATAATGGCCATTCTTACTAGGGTTACATGGTATCTCGATGTGGTTTTCATTTGCATTTCTATGATGATTAGAGAGGCTGAATACCTTTTCATGTGTCTGTTGGCTACCCATATATCTTCTTTTGAGGAGTGTCTATCCATGTATTTTGCCCACTTTTTAATGGGGCTGTTTATTTTTTTCCTTTCAGCATGTTTGAGTTCCTTGTATATCCTGGATGTGAGGCCTTTGTCAGATATGCAGTTGGCAAATATTTTTTTTTCCATTCTGTGTGCTGTCTCTGTGCTTTCTTGATGGTTTCTTTTGCTTTGCAGAAGCTTTTCATTTTAATGAGGCCCCACTTTGCTATCTCATCTCTTACAACACGGACATCTGGGGTTTTGAGCAGCAATTGGTTGCCTACTCTGATTTCCATAGGGATGTCTCCTGTGTTTTCTAAGATTCTTATAGTTTGAGGTTTTACCTTTAGGTAAATCCATTTAGAGTTGATTTTTGTGTATGGTGATAGGTAGGGGTCCTGTTTCAACATGTGGTTAGCCAGTTTGTTCTCCTCTTTCCAGTGGTTGTTGATGGAGGCTTTGTCAACGATAAGTTGGTTAAGAAATTGAGGTTTGGCTTCCAGAATCTCTATCCTGTTCCATCGATCTATATGACTGTTCTTGTACCAATACCAGGCTGTTTTGATTATTGTAGACTTATAGTAAAGTTTAAAGTCTGGAAGTGTGATACCTCCCCTTTTATTTCTTTTGCTGAGGAATGTGTTGGCTATTTGTGTTCATTTATGTTTCCATATGAATTTTTGTATTGTTGTTTCTAGGTCTGAGAAGAATAATGTTGGTAATTTAACAGATATTGCATTGAATCCATAGATTGCCATTGGTAGAATGGGCATCTTAACAACACTGATTCTTCCTATCCATGAGCATGAAATATTTTTTCATTTGTTTGTGTCTTCTTGAGTTTCTTTGAGCAGCGTTTTGTAGTTTTTGTTGTAAATGTCTTTCACTTCTCTGGTTAGGAAGATGCCGAAGTATTTCATTGTGTGTGTGTGTGTGTGTGTATGTGTGTCTGTTGTGAATGGGATTGTGCTTTTTATTTGATTCTCAGTCTCCTTGCCGTTGGTGTGTAAGAATACAACTGTATTTTACACATTTATTTTGCATCCTTAGACTTTGCCAAAGTCTTTTATCAGTGCAAAGAGGTTTTTGACAGATTCTCTTGGATTTTTGAGGTATCAGACCATATCACCAGCAAAGAGGGATAACTTAACTTCTTCGTTTCATATTTGGATATACCTGATTTCCTTCTCTTGTCTAATTGCTCTAGCTAGGACTTCCAACACAATGTTGAACAAGAGGGGGGAAAAGGGAATCTTTGTCTTGTTCCAGTTTTCAGGGGAAATGTTTGCAGTTTCTGTCCCTTTATCAATATGCTGGTTGTGAGTTTAGCATAGATGGTGCTTACTATATGGGGGTATGTTCCTTCCATGCCTAGGTGTTTGAGGATTTTTATCAAGAAGTGATGCTGAGCCGGGCTCGGTGGCTCAGCCTGTATTCCTGCGCCTTGGGAGGCTGAGGTGAGTGGATTGCCTGAGCCCGCGGGTTCGAGACCCACCTGGACAGGGGAAACCTCATCTCTACAATAAATCAAAAAAAAAATTAGCTGGGCATGGTAGCGCACGCCTGTGATTCCAGCTACTTGGAAGGCTGAGGCGGAAGGATCGCCAGAGCCCAGCAGGTCGAGGCTGCGGTGGCCGGGAGCAGCCACTGCACTCCAGTCTGGGCGATTGAGTGGGACTCCACTCAAAAAAAAAAAAAAAAGTGATGCTGAATTTTATCAGAAGCTTTTTCTGACTCTAGTGATTTAATCATGTGGTACTTGTTTTTACATCTGTTACATTTATGGTATTGCAGATGCTGAACCAGCTATGCATCCTGGGGATGAGGCATACTTGGTCATGGTGGATGATTTTTGAGAGGTGTTGTTGGATCCAATTTGCTGGAATCTTGTTAAGAATTTCTGCATCTACATTCATCAAGGATATTGGCCTGTAGTTCTTTTTTCTTGGATCTTTACCTGGTTTGGTAGTCTATGTGATTTAGCTTTGTACAAAGATATGGGGAGAATTATGTCTTTCTCAATTGTCTGGAATACTTTCAATAGGCTTGGTATCACTCCCTTCTTGTATGTTTTGTAGATTTCCCCTGGAAAGTCATCCTGTCCAGGACTTTCTTTTGTAGGTAGTTTTCTTATGCTGGAGTCAATTTTCTGGTTTGTTATTGGTCTACTTAGTGTCTCAGTGTCTTCTTGTTTCAACTTGGGGAAGTTGTGTGATATCAGAGAGTCCTCCATTTCATTTAGGTTATCAAGTTTGTTTCCATACAAGTGTGCATAGTATCTGTGATAACATTTTATTTTTTCAGGGTCAGTTGTGATTTTATATTTTGCATTTCTGATTATGTTTTAGAGGACTTTTTCTCTCTTTTCTTGGTCATTCTGTCTAGAGGTTCATCAATCTTGTTTATCCTTTCAATTAGCCAGGTTTTCTGTTTTGTTGATTTTTTTCCTATGATATTTTTGTCTTCTATGTCCTGTATTTGGGTGGTCTGGATTCTTCTGCTAAGGTTAAGGTTTTGGTGGTCTTGTCTTTCTAGCTCCCTTAGATGATTTTTAGGCTGTTAATCTGTGATCTTTCCATTTTCTTGATGTGTATTCATAGAGATATAAATTCCCCTCCTAGTACTAATTTCATGGCATCCCAGAGGTTTTGGTAAGATGTATCTTTGTTTTCATTTGCTCTTTTCTGTTTTGGTTTCTGTGTTGATCCAGGAATCATTAGTATCATGCTGTTTAGTGTCCATGTTTCTGTGGGTTTTGAGGACAATTTGTTGGTGTTGATATTTATTTTTATTCCACTGTGGTCAGAAAAGGAGCATGGCAGTATTTCAGTCTTATGGAATTTGCTGAGGATGTGATCAATCTTTGAGTACATTCCATGTGGTGATGAGTAGAATTTATATTCTGTGGTTGCTGAGAGGAGTGTTCTGTAGGTATCTATTAAGTCCATTTGTTCAAGTGTCAAGTTGATGTTTCAGATCTCTTTGTTGATTTTTTGCCTCAATGATTTATCTAGGGTTGTTAGTGGGGTATTTAAGTCCCCAACTATAATAGTGTTAGAGTCAATTTTTTTTTTTTACTTTACTTAGTAGCTGCTTTTTAAACTCTGGTGATCCTGTGTTGGGTGCATATATGTTTAGAATGGACATTTCTTGTTGATGGATTGAATCTTTTATCATTATGTACTGTCCTTTTGTATCTTTTTAAATTTTAGAGAGCTTGAAGGTTGTTTTGTCTGATATTAAGATCACAACTCCTGCCTTCTTTTGTGACCCATTTGCCTGGAAATTCATTTTCCACCCTTTAACTTTGAGTCTGTGTGCATCTCTTGTAGTGAGATGAGTTTCCTGGATGCAGCAAATAATTTGAGTCATTTTGTTAATCCAGTTTGCCATTCTGTGTCTTTACAGTGGTGCATTTAGTCCATTCATGTTAAAGCTGATTATTGTAATGTGAATTTTTATCCCCAGCATGAGGTTCTTATAAAGTTTTTTCTTAGTTTGATTTTCAGTTTTCTTTTATCTTCTGGGTTTATGTATGTGTATATTTTCAAGTTTGCAGTCAGGATGTATTCTCTGTTGATTCTGTGTTCTCCTGTTCTCTTGGGAAGTATGTGATCATTCTTCCATTTCTTTCTTCTGTGTTTAATACCTTTTTAAGGGTCTCCTGTAGAACTTGTCGGAAGCTGCATAATATCTTAAATTTGAGTTGGAGTCTCACTCTGTCGCCCAGACTGGAGTACAGTGGACGCTCCCAGCCACTGCAGTCTCGACCTGCTGGGCTCCGGCGATTCTCCCACCTCAGCCTTCCAAGTAGCTGGAACTACAGGCATGTGCTACCATGCCCGGCTAATTTTTTGATTTATTGTAGAGGTGAGGACTCGCCAAGTTGCCCAGGTGGGTCTCGAACCCGCGGGCTCAGGCAATCCACTCAGGCTGAGCCACCGAGCCTGGTTTGCATAATCTCTTAAGGATTGGATGTTTGGGATGAATTTTAATTCTTCGTTGCTGATGAAGTTGAGTATGTCTGGGTAGGAAATTCTTGGTTGAAATTGTTTATCTTTGAGGACATTGAAAACTGGACTCCAGTCCTTTCTAGCTTGTATTGTTTCTGCCAATTGGTCTGTTTCTATTCTGATTTGTCTTCCCTAGTAGGTAGTCTGACCTTTCTCTCTTGCTGCTGTTAGGATTTTTCCTTCTGTACCTACTTTGTTTAAGCAAATCGCTATGTGTCTAGGAGTTGGTCTTCTCATTTGATGTCTTGTTGGGATCTCTGTATCTCTTGTATTTGTATGGTCTCATCTCTAGTGAGAAGGAGGAAGTTTTCTTAGACAACCTCCTGGAATACTTGTTCCAAGATGTTCTCCATTTCTCTTTCTTCTTCTGTGATACCAATTAGGTGTAGGTTTGGTCTCCAGATATGATCACACATTTCTTGGAGGCTTTGTTCTTTCTTTCTGAGTTTTCTTTCTATTTTTTTGCAGATTAAGTTAATTCTATGTTTTGGTTTTCAAGTTCTGACATTCTTTCTTCTGCTTGATTAATTCTGCTTTCCATGCTTCTTCCCTTGTTATTTAGTTCTTCGATGAAGTTTTCTATAGCCAATATTCTTGTTACAAGTTATTTCAGTGTTGCATCTTGTCTTTTTTGAGTCTTTTGACTCTTTCTATCCATTTCCTAATGCCTGTTGTATTCTGAGGCCAGTTGTTTGTGACTTCCATTGTTTGGGCCCTCACATCTGATTTTTCAGGCATTTTCTCTTTGGTACACTGAGAATTACCTGTGTTCCTCCATTGATTTTCTCTCATTTGTGTCAGATCTCTTTCTTTTCTCTTTAGTTCCATTGTTCAGTAGTAGTGGGAAGGACTTTTACTTCTAATGTTTGCTCAGCCCTCTATTCTTCCCTGATCAGGGCTCTGAATTTCTTCTATTTTGAAACAGGGCTGAGTATGGGAAACTTTGCTGTCTCTTGTTGTTTTGAGAGTTGAATGAAGTGGAGGATGGGGAACTAGGATTCAGAAACTACTTGCAAACCACTATGTTCACTGATTGTGGTATGTGTTACCTGAGACCGACTCCCCACCACTCTATATGATGATGCAATGGGTATGTGTGTGTACTCCTGCTGATCTCTTTGGGAGCCTTTCTCATCCTTTTCTGGTGACATCCTTTGTCCCATGGCTGAACCAGGGTGGGGGTTGGGATGCCTGTGACTCAGAACTCGTCATGTCCTTTTGAAGTTTGCGCTTTGGGGATATTCCCTCTGTGTCATGATCAACCCCTGAGTAGTTAACCCAGTGGTCACAGAGATCAAGTCTGTTGCTCTGTGCTGAGCAAGCCAGGACACCTCCCTGCCCAGTTTTGAAGATGGTGGCAGGATGCCTCTTTTGTCTTCTCCAGTAGGGCTCTGCCTCTGACTCTCTTGCTATACTCCCTCCACAGCCTTTGCTTCCAGGGTCTGGCCATGCACTGCAGTGGTGAGGCAAAGCCTAGAGCTGGCAGTCTCTACTGGCAGCTTCTTCCCAGGAAGGGCTTTGCTGATTTTTTTAAATTGGTGCTTGGCTTCTGCACCCTGGGAAGCACTAGGGCCCAAGCAGAGCTGCTATGTAACCAGCCGCTTCACCGGGAGAGCCTGGCCACTTGTTCCCAAGTCCCCACTCAGTCAGCCACTCACATGCCCACTTATTCACAGATACATGTGCATAATTGTCCATAGACTCACTCACTCACACCGGGACTCACAAAGTCCAACTGCCTCTGTCACCATCTTCTATTATCCACCCTCTCCTGTATGATGAGTTTTTCAGCTCTTTGGGGCTTCACAATATATTTGGTTGCATTTGATTTACACTTCAAAATAAATTTTCTCTCTTCAAGTTTTCTATCATCTATCATATGGACTTTCCAACTTCTATGAATTTATCTTCTTAGCCTTTATCTTGAGAAAATGCTTTCCAATATTTTGCTGTCAACTAAAATATTTAAAGCCATTTGAATCATGTTTATATTAAAAATATATTATGCATTAGATAGTACTTTATAAGCTGCTTCACATACATTATGACTCAGAATTCAAATAGAACAGTAAATAGTTATTGATAGCCAAAGCTGTTTTGAAAAAAAATTTGATATATGTCTGAATACTAGGAAAGAGGCCTTGTACTAACAAAGAGAAAACATGTTAAAAAGTTATTGTAATGAAAACAATGTGGTACTGACACAAGTGTAAGCAAATAGATCAACTAAACAGAAAAAGAGGTTCAGACAAATTAAAGGCAAAAAGAGGAGAGAAAGCAGCATCAATGTGTTAGAACATCAGCTTATCCATTTGAAATGAGAACCTTTTCTTAAACATAGTTCCAAAGGCCAAAATCCTGAACTGAACTTTAAAAAATGAAAGTATCTAAACTTAGTTACACAGAAATGTACCACAGATAAAATAAAACACAAAAAGCAGTTTGAAAAAAAACTTACAACATAAACATATGTATGCATTACATATTAATCAGAAAAGATATGACTCTAGAATATAAGAAGAAATGTCAAAACAATCAGTTACCATGTTTCTCTTCTCATCTGATGCAGCCTAAATTCTGAGCACACAAGTCCCAACCTGGCCTCCTCCTTCCTTCTTTCCAGTTCCTGAAACCATTCAAATGTTCCTGTCATTTATAATTTGCTGTCAGCAAAACCCTTTACAGCCTCATCCTGTTCTCTGAATGTTCCACTTACCTTCATGATCTAATAGAATCACGTCTCTTCCCTGCTTCACCTTTTATTTTTTTTTTTTTTTTTTTTTTTTTTTTTTTTTTTTCAGTATTTTTTATTATCATATTGTGGGGTACAGTTAAGGATTAGATGTACAAATATGCTTCGTTCAGACAGCCTTGGTGATAAGAGGTGTCTCCCCGTCCCCAGACAGATATTGCGTATCATTAATCCCATCCCCCCTCCCCTCCCCTCCCTGTAATTTCCCACCACTGTCAGTCATTTTCTTATAGTATTACGTTGGATGTTCAAGGTTCGCTATATGAGTGAGAACATGTGATACTCCGATCTTTGTTTCTGTGAGAGGTCACTCAGTATTATAGATTCTAGTTCCATCCAAGTTGCTGC
>CAUYQG010035660.1:0-11827 GCA_963574415.1 Tarsius wallacei | reverse complement strand
CTGGGATTATAGGCGTGAGCCACCTCGCCTGATGGACAGATTTTATCACCCAAAAGTTTTGATGGAGCTTAATCCATCTCCCCTCCTACCATCCCCAGAGGCCAGTGGGTGGAGCTGAAAGTTCTAGCCCTCTTATCACTTAGTCTTTCTAGAGACAGCCCCATCCTGAAGCTATCTAGGGTACCACCCTAAGTCACCTCGTTAGCATAAGCTCAGGTGTGATCAAAAAGGGACAAAGGCCAAATCTCTCTCTCTATCTACATTTCTTCTTCTCCTCCTCCTTCCCCTTTCCCTTCATCCTTCTCCTCCTCCTCCCCTCTCCCCCTCCTCCTGCTCTTCTTCCTCTTCCTCCTCTTTCTGATAGGATCTTGCTGTGTCACCCAGGCTGAAGTGCGGTGCTCATAGCTCCCTGCAGCAGCCTTGAACTCCTGGGCTCCAGTGATCCTCCTGTCTCAGCCTCTTGAGGAGCTGGGACTACAGGTGCGAGCCACTATGCCCAACTAATTTTTTTTTTTTTTTGAGTTGGTGTCTCACTCTGTCACCCAGGCTGGAATGCAGTGGCGTGCTCATGGCCAACCCAGGTTTGACCTTCTGGGCTCTGGCGATCCTTCCGCCTCAGCCTTCCAAGTAGCTGGAACTACAGGCGCGCGCTACCACGCCCGGCTAATTTTTTGATTTATTGTAGAGATGAGGTCTGGCTTGCCCAGGCGGGTCTCGAACCCGCGGGCTCAGACAATCCACTCACCTCAGCCTCCCAAAGGCGCGGGATTACAGGCTGAGCCACCGAGCCCGGCTCCATCAGAGCTTTAATACCATTGTGCCATAGTTTTCTGGTACTTAGGATTGTCAATGAGAAGTTCACTGCCAACCTTGAACGATTCTCATTCCTTTAGCTGTAACTTGTTTGTGTGTGTTTTTTATTTTTATTTCTTACTTCTTGTAGACTAAGTGTTTTTATCCTTGGTATTCTAAAGTATTATGTCAATGGCTGTAATTGTGTGTGTGTGTGTGTGTGTGTGTGTGTGCGCGCGCGCGTGCGCGCGCACACATTTGTGTTCTCATTTCTTTATTTTTTTTTTAATTTTTTTATTTTTTAGTTGAAGTCTCACTCTGTCGCCCAGACTGGAGTGCAGTGGCCGCTCCCAGCCACTGCAGCCTCGACCTGCTGGGCTCCAGCGATCCTTCCACCTCAGCCTTCCGAGTAGCCGGAATTACAGGCACGAGCTACCACGCCCGGCTGATTTTTTTATTTTACTGTAGAAATGAGGTCTCCTCAAGTTGCCCAGGCGGGTCTCGAACCCACAGGCTCAGGCAATCCACTCACCTCAGCCTCCCAAAGTGCGGGATTACAGTCTGAGCCACGGAGCCCAGCTCTCATTTCTTATACTTGGTACTTGGTGGGTCCTTTTATTCTAAAGATTCTGGACATTTTTTCCTGTTACTGATTTGATCAATTCTTCATTTTTATTTTCTTTTCTCTATATGAAATTCCTATTAGGTAAATGTTCTGCTGCCCTTTCTACAGTGATTGTCTATTTCTCTCTTTCTCTCCTTCTTTTTCTCTCTCTCTCAAACTATGTCTTTCTCTTTCTACCCTGTGAGATTTTTCTACTTTTTAACTTTAATTTCTGACCTATTTATCATGGTCTTGTTGTTAGTTTTGCAATAATAGTTTTAATTTTTTATAGTTCTTAGTTGGTTTTGTTTTTATGAGATGTTGACTTTATTTTATCAGTTCTTTATTATTTCTGAATATACTAATTAGAAGTTTGGAATTTATTGTTTATATTTGTTGTAGGCTATATTTTATCCTCTGAGTTGGCTCTTTCTCCTTCTCAATGTTTTTCTTTTGTTCTATAGACAGGTCTTTTTCCTACTCAGTCTCATTATGAATAGGAAGTTTGACCAGGACCAGGAAGTGAAAAGACCTGACAGACTTCACCTTGGAGTAAACGGTAATGAACCAGCCTATAGGTAGGAGCACCTGTAAGACAGGAACCCCAAATGTCAGAGTAAGAGTCCTAATTCCTCCAAGGCAGTATATTTAATTTCTGTAGAGAAAAATCTCCTAGATTATTTTGTCAAAGGTTAAATATTGGGTTGTCCACATGTTGCCTGCCAGAGAACAGGGGAGGAAAAAAACCAGAAAAGTGTGGAACCAAAGTATCATTGTTCTAGTGAACACACTTTTCATTCCCTCATGCCTATTTTAGCATATTCTCCCGTTCTCACCTTCTTATCGCTGGATCACCACAAGTCTGGAGCTTTTTTATTTATTCCTGGTCTCTGTCCCCAACTCTGTTGGTCATACCAGCGCGCTCTGTCTGTTCCAAGTAAGGCTGAAATATCCTGTCAGCTGTTGTTACTTCACTCTTCTCTTCACCACTAAGTATATTTTATTTCTTAATCTTTAAGATTTTATTGGAGTCTTGAGAGGGGAAGAAGATTAATATGTGTGCTTAATTAGGCATCTTGAACAGGAAGCCACACAAACCTTTTACATATATTATTTTACTTAATCCCAGTATGGCCTCTGACTACAACATAAAGTCTCTGTCCATCAACTTCTGACCTCAAAACAAGGTCACATTTCCTTTTATTTGCAAAGTACAAAGGTGAAAATCATGGTGACATGATTTTCACACTACACAATGGAGGTCTCAACTGCTCTCAACACCAGGCTGCCTGCCGTGGCCATCTTATTTCACCCAGGTAGTCTTCCTGTCCTAAGCTACCCTACTGGTTCACACCGGCTATCAGAAGTTATGTAGAGAGGCCTCACCAGTGCCAACAACAGTGCCAATATATAGCCCGTGGTGCTCCCTGAATACATTCCCAGAGCATTAACCTCCTCAAATATTAGGTAGAATATTGACTATCTTCACTCAAAATTGTACCACTCTTTTTTTTTTTAGACAGAGTCCCACTCTGTCGCCCAGGCTGGAGTGTGGTGGCACATTCCTGGCCATTGCAGCCTCAACCTACTGTGCTCAGGTGCTACTTCCGCCTCAGCCTTCCAAGTAGCTGGAACTATAGGCACATGCCACCACGCCCAGCTAATTTTTTTATTTATTGTAGAGATGAGGTCTCACCAAGTTGCCCAGGCTGGTCTCAAACCCACCAACCCGGCAGTCCTGTCACCTCAGGCTCCCAAAGTGCTAGAATTATAGGCGTTGAGCCACTGTGTCTGGCTGGCATGCTATATTTTTAAATAATGACTGTTTCGAATTCACCAAATCACCGTGATTGTTTAGAGAATATGGGTGTTGATGATTAATCTTTGCTTTTTTTCTCTTCAAAAAACTTCAGATTTGGATGTTGCAACAATAACAAAAACTGTAGTTGAGAATATTCGAAAGCAAGATAATGGTGACTTCAGCCATCATGATCTGGTTTCAGCCCTGGATACTGGCACCACTGAGGTGACTTGGGATGGGGGCAGAGGTGTTGTTTATTTACTTATTTTTTAGACACAAATACAGGGTCTGGCCCTGTGGTCCAGGTTGGAATGCGGTGGTTCAATCACAGCTCACTGTAACCTTGACCTCCTGGCTTCAAGCAGTCCTCCTGCCTCGGCCTCCCAGAGTGCTAGGATGACAGGTGTGAGCCACTGCACTCAGCTGGGTTATTTTAGATACTTGATGAATTGCTCAGTCTTATGTAGCTTGCTCACTTCCTGTTATCCAAAAGGAATAGAAAGCTGTGTCTAAGAGAACAATTTTAGAACAGCATTTACAGGAATCACATGATTAAGCTGGGGATGTGTATAACATAGAATTCCAGGGCCATATAGTCCAGCACATTGTTTCTGTTAGAGAGCTGTTAAATCAGTAAATAACGTAAGTTAGATCTTTCCATCATTTTGTGTAATTCGAGGGAAAATGATGATTGCTGCAAGTGCGGACATACATTATTTTCACCCCCACCTTCTCCACCTTAACGTCCTGATGTAAGTTAAGTCTAGTAATTTGCAGAACATCTTAAGGAAAAAACAAAACTGGCATTTCTTTTTTCTCTCTTTTCCTTGAATGCATAGGAGGACCGTTTAAAGATTGATGTGATTGACTGGCTGGTGTTTGACCCGGCACAGAGGGCAGAAGCCCTGAAACAAGGCAATGCAATCATGAGAAGGTTCCTGGGTAGGCTTTGTTTCTGTACTTTTTTTTTTAAGTTTTCTTTTGTATCCATGTTTTTTTGTTTGTTTGGTTTTTTTTTTTTTTTTTTTTTTTGAGTAAGAGTGAGACCATTCCATCGCCCAGGCTGGAATGCAGTGGCACGCTCATAGCCATCCCAGAGTCGACCTGCTGGGCTCCCGCGATTCTTCTGCCTCCTCCTTCCAAGGAGCTGGAACTATAGGCGTGTGCTACCATGCCTGGCTAATTTTTGATGTGTTGTAGAGACGAGGTCTCACCAAGTTGCCTAGGCTGGTATCGAACCTCCGGGCTCAGGCAATCCACTTGCCTCACCCTCCCAAAGTACTGGTATTACAGGCTGAGTCACCAAGCCCGGCCCATGTATTCTTGAATTTGGTTTATTGGGTTTTTGCCCCTTCCACTCGGGGGGAGAAAACCAGCCACTCTTATGTATCAAACCTGGTATTAAGAAAGAAAATGTGTTTGCCTGTGAGTTGTTATTGTCCTGATCAAGTTTGCCTTCAGCCTCAGTCGCTCTCTGTAAGATGCAGAAGCATGTAAAGTACTTGCATCTAGTGGCTCCTGCTGTGTTACTTTCACACTGAGGTCGGGAGAGAGCCAGTCCCCTAGGCAGAAAGACCACCAAGATCTTTAACAGACGTGGCTTTAGACCTGGAACGCAACACCCGCTGAGCATGGTGTGAAGCCGCTCTACAGGCGCCGACAGGTGTTGACAAGTGTGCATCCTTCTTTGCAGCGTCCAAGAAGCACGAAGCTGCAAAGGAGGTATTCGTGAAAATCCCTCAGGATTCCATCGCTGAGATCTACAGTCAGTGGGAGGAGCAAGGGCTAGAGAGCCCACTTCCTGCCGAGGATGACAACGCCATCCGCGAGCACCTGTGCATCCGAGCCTACCTGGTGAGGTGTCGGGCGCTTTCCTGAGGAGTTGGAGCTTTTGGCAGAAGTGGCGTCGACTCGCCCCTCCCTTGAGCCTGCAGTGCTGACTGCTCCTGGGTGGAACCATGATGTGTGTCCACAGACATGGCCTCATCACAGGGGAGGGGTATGAGTAGCTGGGACCTGAGTTTTCTCTAGACTCTGTGAATGCTTGTCTCAGAATCCATTCAGTCGATAACCAGGTGGCGACAGGGTAAGGCAGTGTGGCCCACCATGGATAGCATCCTGTCCTTGCCCTCCTGAACCTCCTCCCCGGTCAGGAAGGCAGGAGGCGTGCGTGCATCACAGGGTGACCCACGTTGATTCCATTCCTAGTCGGGTGCTCCCCATGGAGTTGTTGCCGGGACGCCCCAATACATGCGCCGTCCCGGCCCACTTGGCAAAACAGTCCCTCACAGTAGGGCTTTTTGTATGCAAAAATAAGTGTTCAACAGTTTTATTTCTTAATGCTGCAAAATTATTTCTGAGAACCAAATCTTTGAAAGTTGTGTGAAATGACAAAAGTGAAAACTTCCTTTTTTGTGTTTTTTTCTTACATTGCAGGAAGCCCACGAGACCTTTAATGAGTGGTTCAAGCATATGAATTCAGCTCCACAGAAACCAGCTGTGGTTCCTCAGGTGACTTTCACTGAGAAGATCGCTCACGAGCACAAGGAGAAGAAGTACGAGGTGAGCTGTCATGGCCTGGGCGGGCGACTGCGCAGGGGGCTGCGCTGCATGTCTGGACAGCACTGCCTCCACGCTGATGCCTGGGACACATTGGCCATCCTTCTGTTAACACTGAGCTTGGAGAAGTTTGGTCTGTGGGCAGGAAATCAGCCCAGCATGAAAACTGCCTCCAGGGGACATTAGCCTGCATTTATAAAGTTGACCCTGTGGTGTTTGGTTTAGCTGAAGTCTTTTGATGTTTGTTTTTAGACTTGGCAGACCAAAACATCAGCTCTTTAGAGTGATGTCTGCAGGTGTGTTTCTGTCTGTGCTTTACAGATGTTATTTATTGGTTTTTGTCCCTTAGGTGTCTGCCTTGTGTTTGTTTTACAGATGGATTATGGTATTTGGAAAGGGCACTTGGATGCCCTCACCGCCGACGTCAAGGAAAAAATGTATAACGTCCTGTTGTTTGTCGATGGAGGGTGGATGGTGGATGTTAGAGAGGTAAGCTGTGTGCCTCGTTTGTGGCCAAAAACAAACCAGCAGGCTGGGTAGAGGGCTTACGCCTGCAGGTCCAGCACTTTGAAAGGTGGAGGGACCACCTGAGCCAGGAGGTCCCGGCTGCGGTGAGTCATGACCATGCCACTGCACTCCAGCCTGGGTGACAGAGACTCAAAACAAAACCCACCCTGTGTTTTCTTGGGTGTTGTTCGAATAGGAGCATCTTCCAGTCTTATTTAATCTGTGTGGTTTAACTACAGATCCATATTTTAGGCTAAAATGAAAGTACTAGCCAAGAAATAGGGATATTTGAATCTTGGGTAAACTAGTACTTATGTTTAATATGTTCACTCAGGATACAAAAATCTACTTTGAAAAAGTCCTAGATTTAAAACTGTAGTTACTCATGTACTTGACTCCATTTGAGCTGTGACAGCATGCAGTGGGGTCAGGGCAAGGCCGTGGCTCTTGCTTCAGCTGTCCATTTGCACATCCTGGCAGATGTGACAGGCATTGCAGGTGCCTCCGAGGCTCTGATGTGACTGGTCTGCAGACTGGTCGAGAACCAGTCACAGGAGAGCAGATGCCACAGAAGAGCCCAGGGCAGGTGCTTTCTGAGTTCAAGAAAGGAAAAGACGCATCTGCCCAGAAGGATCTGGATAGTGCTCAAGGGGCGGTGTTTGCAGGACCTTGCACACATGGTGCTGGCAAGTGGCTGGGGAAGGAGGGGAGAAGCCTGGCCCTGGTGCGACAAGAGTCATCTCAGGAGTGACTGGGGAGGGGTGTGCGGGGAAAACACCAGGCGTGTCCTGGGCGCCTTTTTTCCCGCCACCCTCCTCACTTCATTACTTTTCTTTAATTTTAGCTTTTACAGTTTTTTAGCTTCCTGGCCCGAGGCATCAGGCAGTGGGGCCCGGAGCCTAGACTCATCCCCAGTCTCCCGCCGCTGCTGCTGACAGAGACCATCCTAGGCTCCACTTGTGCCCCAAGTTCACCATAGAATGGCCCTGACCAGTGTCGGGCCCCCGCAGGCGCCCAGCGCAGCCTTGCCCCACTCATGTCAGTGCTAAGAGAGGTCACGTTTTAATGTTGCAAAATGTGAATTAAGTGTCACTTAAATGGTGAAAAGGCTTGAGTGCCTTATTTTTGCATGGTCATTCTGACAGTTAGTAGATTAGGACACAAAAGCCAGTCTATGGTCTTATCTACTTTTATGAGACACAGATGGAAAGCTTAAGTGATACATCATGTTTCATCAGCTCTGTAAAAGCAACATTCAGTCTCAGTCATTTCTTCAAGACTCATCTAGAAAAGATGTGCTTTCCTCAGGAGTCACCTCTGTGAGTTCACATGTCGACGGAGTAGGGCGCAGGGTTCCTGCTCACACCTTCATCCCTGTGTGAGGTTAGAAAGCCCCTCCCTTTGGGAGGCAGAGGCAAAAGGCTTGCCTGAGCCCAGGGGTTTGAGATCAGTCTTAGCAACCGGGTCTACAGTAAATCAAAAAACTAGCCAGGCATGGTGGCTCACATCTTGTGGTTCCAGCACTTGGAAGGCTGAGGCGGAAGGATTGCCCGAGCCCAGCAGTTCGAGGCTATGGTGGCCATGAGCATACCCTGCACTCCGGCCAGGGTGACAGAGGGAGATTCTGACTCAAAAAAAGAAATAGAAAGCCCCACCCTGCACAGGTGTGCCCCACTAGGTGCATGTGGCTGAGTGAAGCCAAGTGGAGTCCACGCCACTGTGTGCTTTAGCCCCGTGTCATGGCTATTCCTCAGCAGTGCCACATGTTTTTGGTGCCTGCAGAGCACCCACAGTCTTGGTGGCTGATGGGGTGGGGGTGGCATCTGCACCTGCCTCTGCTGCCTGCCTCTGCCTGCCCCAGGCCCTGCCGTCTCCCCTGCTTCTGCCTGGACAGCTCATGGGCCTTTCCACATGAGTGCTCGTCCCTCTCCCGCCAGAGCCTCCCACAGCATCCTGGTGCCATGAGGGTGCTTCTTTTTCTCGGTGTGCAGGACCACCTGCTGCACACCCCTTTGTGCTCCCCAGCCCTGTGTCCTGCTGTCCTCTCGCTGTCAACCTGTGGGCCTCTTGCTAGTCCCCCTCGGCCTCAAATGCTCTTCCCAGGGTTCTCCCAGCCACCTGCACAGGGTCCTCTGGGCGGCCTCCCCGCCAGATGGCATGTGCCTATGTCATATGCACATCCCCCTGTCCCTGTCTCTGTGCTCTGCGCCATTAAGACATGCCCTGTGTGGAGGGGGTCGTCTTGTTTTCTTCACATCTCTGGCCCTCGCAGGGAACACTTGGTGCCTGGAGGTGGCATGCTGCCGCAGTGGGTGCACTGCCATTGGCTGGGGCCGCTTGCAGCATCAGTCAGCACAGTCCCTGCTGTGGCAACATGCGTCTGCCACTGAAGTTCTCATGTACGAGGCACCACGTGTCCCCAGTGGAAAGGTACTGTGGCCCATAGCTCTGTGGGGTGGCCCAGGGCTTCTGCTCGCTCAGCTGAGACCTTAGGCTGCAGCAGAGAGGTCTGGCTCCTTTCCCTTGTGGCGACTGCTGGGCCCCAAGACAAAGTTCTGGAAGGTGCTAGTTCTGTGGTGCCAGAGTGCATCCTTCAGGAGAGACAGGCCAGGAGGAGCGGGACAAGGATATGACTGCCGCGTGCTGGTGACGCAGAGGCCCAGAGCCAGGCACCACCATCCAGCATGGAGGACCAGGCCCAGAGAGCGGCAGCAGGTCAGGGATGAGGCTCAGCGAGGCCTTGCGGGGTGGAGGCTGCCTTCCCTTCCAGAGCAGGAAGATGCGAGCATGCTGCATGTCCTTCACCATTCACCTCAGATGATCTCAAGGCCGGCAGACAGCCCTGTCCCTTGCAGGGAAACCAGCCCAGAGTATCCCAGATCAGCACCGCCTCCCACTGGTAGATGGTACAGACTGTATGGTCGGTCAGCGTCTGCCAGATCCGCCTTGGAAAGGCGTGTCACAGCTGGGCATGGTGGCTCACGCCTGTAACCCAGCACTTTGGAAGGCAGAGATGAGAGGATTGCGTGAGCCCAGGGGTTCGAGACTAGCCTGAGCAACATGGCAAGACCTTGTCTCTACAATAAATCAAAAAATAAGCCAGGCGTGGCGACGTGCACCTGTGATTCCAGCTATCTACAAGGCTGGGGTGGATGGATTGCCAGAGCCTAGCAGGTCGAGGCTGGGGTGGCCGTGAGTGTGACCACTGCACTCTAGCCTGGGCGATGGAGTGAGACTCCAACTCAGAAAAAGAAAAGAAAAGCATGTCACAATTGAACGTGACGCTTGTCCTGTTCTTTGTCTTGCTCTGCGCTGTTGTCCTAGAGGTTTCCTTTCTGCTGTGCGGTTGACACTTGTCCACTTCATGGATGTGTCTGAGGAAGCACAGAGAGCAAGGGGCTCTCTTCCTATCATCCACCGTCTGCGCGGTATCTAGAAAGATCTGCGTGTGTGGAAAGGGATGCTTGGTTTTCCTCGGATATGTTAGTTGTGACTCATAAATTGTATTTGAATCTATAAAAAAAATATACAAGGAAATCGTAACTTCCGTTTCTGCATTTACAATCAGCACGTGCAGTGCAGCCGCCCTCTGTGCCCTGTGCAGGACTCCTGATGGGGGTCGCTGTGCCAGGTCCTGGCCCGAAGCCACTGTCTAGACCTGGCAGGGCCCAAGTCCTGGGGATTCCTTTTGACTCTGACATTTGCTCTAATGGTATTTGTTTTCTTTTACTCTTTTTGTGTATGTGTTTATTCAAAACATGCTAAGTTTATTGGAAATACAAGTTCCGAAGTGGTTTGATTTCGTTTTCACCTCTGTGACCCTTGTAGCACACCTGGTTCGTCTTTGTGCTTTTTAGCCATAAGATCTCATCTAGGTACTGTGATCGAAGCCCTTCTGTTTTATTTCGAGTCAGGGCCTCGCTCTGTGCCCAGGCTGGAGTGCAGTGGCATGACCTCGGCAACCACAGCCCCAACCTTTTGGGCGCCACAGACGTCACTGCGCCTGGCTAGTTTCATTTTTGGTAGAGATGAGGTCTTGCCCTGTGGCCCAGGCTGGTCTTGAGCTCCTGCACTCAAGCCAGCCTCCCGCGTGGGCCATCACACCCTTATTTTGTTTCTGGTGGGCGTGAGAGCATTAGAGAAGCTGTGGCCCTGTTGCGTCTGGCCTGGGTCCACACGTGGCTTTCCCTCTGAGGCGCCACATGGCTGAGACGATCCCTGGTGTCTGTCTGCAGGATGCAGAGGACGACGACGAGCGCGCACACCAGATGGTCCAGCTGCGGAAACTGTGTCTGCCGATGCTCTGCTTCCTGCTGCACACAGTCCTGCACGGCACTGGCCAGTTCCAGGAGTGCTTGCAGCTGGCCGATATGGTGTCCTCTGAGCGCCACAAGCTGTACCTGGTACGCTCACTGCGGGGTCGTGGCATGCCTGGGTGCTGGGACATGCCCTGTGGGCTGACTTCGGGAAGATGTGTTTGCACTGCGAGTTGTTCTTGGATCTCCATAAAAGGGATGGTCCGGTGTCGGCATTTGTGCCTTTTCCCAAAGCGGGTATCCGTTTGTGAGCAGGTAGTGTCCAGACAGGCCCTGAGGACCAGCTGGGAGGCTGCAGCCACTCTAACTTAACAGCCCCGGGCCCCGCGGGTCCCAGAGCCCGGCTGCGCCGGGCGTGTAGCTGGTCAGTGCAATTAGGGGCCCGGCTCATGCCTGGCTCCCTGTCACCCATTCCCTCCCCGAAACCAGGTGTTTTCCAAGGAGGAGCTGCAGCAGCTGCTGCAGCAGCTGCGTGAGTCTTCCCTGGCCCTCCTGGACCAGGGCCTGGACCCGCTGGGGTATGCGCCTCCGCCATAGCGCCGATCCTGCCGACTTCGGGACCAGCGGGGGCTTGGAAATGCCTGCATTTGTCACGGCTGGGTGTTTCCTTTGCGTTATCATGTAAAATTTGGACGTTTGAATTCTGTGCCTTTCAGAGGTGACACTTTGAAAACTTAATGTAAGTACATCAGTATTTTCTACATGTGTTCAAGTAAGATTGTATGAAAATTAAAGTTTTTTGTTTTTACAAACTCCAGGATTGTTTCTCTACACGTAATAAAGAAATTAAATTTCCTAGCTAATTTTTCCTGTAAGTGGTCTCTATCTTAAAATTATAAATAGGATGAAAGTAGATTCGTCTTCAAGCCAGGTACATAGCTTTTCATTCATCATAAAAGTCAGTCATTTTTAAATATTACAGTTGAGATGACTGTATCAAGAATGTTTTCTTTCCTTCTTTTTTTTTTTTTTTTTTTGAGTTGGAGTCTCACTCTGTTGCCCCAGGCTGGAGGGCAGTGGCACGCTCCCAGCCACTGCAGCCTCGACCTGCTGGGCGCCAGGGATCCTTCCACCTCAGCCTTCCGAGTAGCTGGAACTACAGGCACGCGCTACCACGCCCGGCTAATTGTTTGATTTATTGTAGAGATGAGGTCTTGCCAAGTTGCCCAGGCAGGTCTCGAACCCGCAGGCTCAGGCAGTCTACTCACCTAGGCCTCCCAAAGCATAGGATTACAGGCTGAGCCACCT
>CAUYQG010035655.1:0-19913 GCA_963574415.1 Tarsius wallacei | reverse complement strand
AAGGCTGAGGCAGAAGGACCACTGGAGCCCAGCAGGTCAAGGCTGCGGTGGCCGGGAGCGGCCACTGCACTCCAGTCTGGGCGACAGAGTGAGACTCCAACTCAAAAAAAAAAAAAAAAACACAGGAAACTGGTGAGATCTCACTAAACTGTATAGTTAGAAGATTGTTCCCAGGTTAATTCCTTAACTCTGAAAATTTTTCTTTTGTTCCTTCTTTTTTGAATAGGAGCCTCACCCTGTCGCCCAAGCTGGAGTGCCTGGCACACTCACGGCCACTGCAACCTTGACCTGCTGGGCTCAGGTGATCCTTCTGTCTCAGCCTTCCAAGTAGCTAGAACCACAGTTGTGTGCTACCACACCCAGCTAATTTTTTGATTTATTGTAGGGATGAGGTCTCTCCAAGTTGCTCAGACTGTTCTTGAATTCCTGGGCTCCGGCAATCCTCTCGCCTCCACCTCCCAAAGTGTTGGGATTGCAGGCATGAGCCACCATACTCGGCAAGCCCTGAAAATTTTTCAGCAGCCATGTAGGATGTTACCATGAGGGACAGCTGGTGAAGGGAGTGTGGGAACTCTCTGGACTATTGGTGCAACACTTCCATAAAACGAAAGTGACTTCAACATAAACAATTTAAAGGGTGACACAGGCTGGGCGTGGTGGCTCATGCCTGTAATCCCAGCACTTTGGGAGACCAAGACAGGAGGACCACTTACGACCAGGAGTTCGAGACCAGCCTGGACAACATAGCGAGACCTGTCTCTACAAAATAAATAAATAAATAAATAAATAAGCTGGCTGTGGTGGCATGCACCGGAAACCCCGGCTACTCAGGAGGCTGAGGTGGAAGGATCACCTGAGCCCAGGAGGTCAAGGCAACAGTGACCTGTGATCATACCATTATACGTCAGCCTGGTCAACAGAGTGAGACCCTGACTCAACACATAAATAAATTATAAAAAGTAAATGGATAAACTCACTTTTTAAAAATGTGAATAGATGAGTTTTAAAAAGCAAACATTTGACCTCATCCCTAGATGGAAGACCAGTAGTGTCACCTGCCATGAATCCAGGGTACTTAGAAAACTCAAAAACGATGAGAAGAAAGTTTGAGCCTAGAGCTGTTGCTAACAGAAGCTCCTGAGCTTGAAGCCTGTTCTTTTTGTTAAAAAAGTGAGATTGTTAGGTATTAAAAGACCTACTAGCCCCAAATGAGATTTTCTTCTAAACTTTATGAAGAGACTTGAAGAGGTGGGAAAAGGCATCACTTTGATGGCTGATTCATGTTGTTTGGTGTCCTGTCTGGGTTCCACCTAAAACCATCTATGGGAGCCCACTGTGCAGCGTCCACAGAGCCACCAGACTCCTTCTTGAGGGGCAGGAGACAGAGGGCCCTTGGGCGTAATCTGCCACACGGTCAGGCTGGGTGGCCGTGAGTCCTCTCTCATCTAGGAACTCAGGTCTGAAATTGTTTGTAGGTCTGAAGCCACTTCCTCCAGGCAGCTGTCCCTGATTTTTCCTTATTATTATAGTATTTAGCTCTTTAAAAAAAACATTGAACATGTGACTTTCTTGAAGGTATTAGGATTAGTTTCATAGTATATTATCGTTCCTACTTTATTCTGAGAGCTGGGCTATGTCGTACTTAGCTGGTACCTGATATGTCCCAGTGCTGGGTGTGATTCAGCCGAACAGGTCCTGGGGTTGCCTTTGACACCTACCTTCTGTAAGAAATACGTCTTATATTGCAATCCAGAGTGCAGTGTATACAAACTCAACAAACAATGCTTCACCAACTACAGGCGATACAAATGGATATTTTGTATTCTATGGTAGTCTGTCTCTTTTTATTTTATTTTTTTGAGTCGGAGTCTCCCTCTGTCACCCAGACTGGAGTGCAGTGGCCGCTCCCGGGCTGCTGGGCTCTGGCGATCCTTCCGCCTTAGCCTTCCAAGTAGCTGGAACTACAGGCATGCTCTACCACGCCCGGCTGATTTTTTGATTTATTGTAGAGACGAGGTCTTGCCAAGTTGCCTGGATGGGTCTTGAACCTGCGGGCTCAGGCAATCCACTCGCCTCAGCCTCCTAAAGTGCTGGGATTACAGGCTGAGCCTCTGAGCCTGGCCCTGTCTCTTTTTCATAATCCTAGTTGACACCCACTAAATTGGTCTCTCAGTTCACCAATGGTCCTGACTTGCAACTGATAAAACTTCGCTGCAGAGTGTTTAAGCATGTACCATATTAACAGGACCCATTTTTTTTTAGCACCTATTATATAGGCGTGGTGCTGAGCCCTGCCTCAGTTGCTCCTGACCATGTTTTGCACGTCAGGAGGGGCATCATTTTAGCCCTGCTCGCACAGCAAGGGCAACAGCAAGGGCAGAACTAAGATTCCAGTCCCGGTCATCCTGGCTGATGTCCCTGTCCTTGGGGCTATGGAGTACTTCCTCTTTGCATCCGTTGTGCCTGGCTCAAGGTTGGTCCCAGAGGAGGTGATTAATAGATATGTGAATAAGGGAAGCAGGTATCAAGTTGACGTAGAAAGAAATTCTAAAACGGTCTTTTGTATTACCCTGGCCAGGTGTGGTGGCTCATGCTTGTAATCCTAGCACTTTGGGAGGCCAAGGCGGGAGGATCTCATGAGGCCAGGAACTTGAGGTCATTCTGGATAACATAGCGAGACCCCATCTCTACTAAATATATATCCCTAAACTAGTGTAAGGGGTTTCAAAACCTGGCTGATTTGATTTTTTTCTTTTGAGGGTAATCTTTAAGTTGATACATTTCTGACCATCAAGTGTCCTCATCTTAAGTGGACAGCCCGGTGACTTTTTACATACATACCCCCATGTGTTCACCCCCCAGACCAAGGTACAGACCATCTTCAGCACTCCAGAGGCTCCCTCGTGCCTCTCCCAGCCAGCACTCCGCTGCCAGGTGATCTAACCCTGCTTCCTACCCCACGTGTAAGTTTTTTCTGTTCCTCAGTGTCACTTGAGTAGATTTGTACTATCTGTGTGTCAGACTTCTCTCAATCTTATTACATCTGTGGGTTTCATTCATGTTACTATATCACTAAGTCACTCAGATGATCCTCCCACCTTGGCCTCCCAGAGTACTGGAATTACAGGCGTGAGCCACTATGCCCGGCCTGCAGTGAGGGGTTTTTTGTTTATTTTCTGAGAGTCAGGGTCTCACTCTGTCCTCAGACAGGTGTGTAGTGATTTGATCACAGCCCACTCCAGCCTCAACCTCCTGAGTTTTTTTTACTCCAGCTTCAGGCAAGTGGGAGCTTCCTTTGTTTGGTTCCTGTTTTGGGCACAAGCAGAGTAGATGGCAGTGATGTTTGCTGAATGAATGAATGATGCTTATGGAACAGATGCTGAATGAATGATGCTTGTGGAACAGCTGCTGAATGAGTGAATGAATGAGTGATGCCTGCAGGGCTAATGCTGAATGAATGAATGATGCTTGTGGAAAGGATGCTGAATGAATGTGTGAACACAGCATGATAGAACAAAGCAGGGGCACCGCTGTGTCTGTGTGGAGTCTCCACAGACCCTGCTAGGCTCTGGGCCATGGGAGCTCTGAAGGCCAAGGGTTTGAGTCCCAGACCCAGCACTTCCTGGCAGTGTCATCTTGGGCAACCTTGACCTTCCCTACCTGGAGAGTGGGGATTCTGGCAGTTCTTCCCTCCCGGGTCACTGACACCGTGTGGTCGGGGGGTGAGCACTCTGGACCCTGTGGGGTGGTGGCCTCCCAGGCGGACGGGGCTGACTTGGATGAAAGGCCAAGGACGGTTTGTGGGCGAGCCCGGAGTCCCTGTTTCCTCTGGCAGTCCCACGGAGCCCACATGAGCTGCTGCGGCTGCCCTGTAACCATTCCCTATGTCCCTCCTTCTGCCCTTGGAGGCCATAAGAACACCCATGGGCTGGCCTTGGCCTCACTATTGCAGCCTTCTGCTGTCATTTGACGCCATAAGACAGCGGGGCAGGCCTTGGCTGGCTGCAGAGCTGTTGCCACCCTACTCCTGGCCACCTGCGGCCACTGGGCCCCACTGGGCTGGTCTGGGCAGGGCAGGTTGGCACTGGTCTCTCCCCACAGCCCCTCTGCCCGGCACTGGCCAGCAGACTCTGCAGCCCTGATGCTGGGCGGCGGGTGGACTTCCTACCACATCCTCAGACACAACTGCAGCTCCTGTCCCCCTGCCACTCCCCCCACCCACATTCTCTCTGCCAGACTGTTCACAGGAAACACCAAGGCCTCTTCCTCATGGAGAGCCCTCCTGGGTGCCAAGGGCTCTTTCTGCATTCATTTGTGATTTCATTTGTTTCTCAAAATTGCCTTAGGAGGCAGATGTAGTCCCCCTCCCCATTTCACAGATGAGGTCTAGTCAGTTGCCTGAGCAGAGTCAGAATTTGAACCCACAGCCTGGGATGCCTCTACTTTTCCCATGCTGCTCTGCAGGGGAGAGAAGACACATGAAAGCTCATGAGTGTAGCAATGGCCAAAGTGCTGGTGACGGTGACAGTTCCAGTTTACATCCACCGTGTACCTGCTCCATGCCATGAACTGCCACTGGCACTCCACACACACTTCTGCATTTTGTCCTCACTCCCCAGAGATGAAAAACGAGAGGTTTAGAGAAAAATATGTCCAAAGTCAGGCAGCCGATGCATGAGTGGCAGAGTCCCTGGTTCTGACAATACCCTGGGCTTGAAGGCAGACACCCTGGTCTGTCCAGACGATGGCATGTTGCCCAGCACTGAAAAGACATGAGCTGTCGAGCTGTGCCTAGACACAGAGGAGCCCCAGATGCCGACTGTTAAGTGAAAGATGCCCATCTGCAAAGGCTGTTCACCGTGTGATTCCAACGATAGGATATTCTAGAAAAGGCAGAACTGTGGAGGTAGTAAGAGGGGTGCCCAGGGCTGGAGTGAGGGAAGGATGAGGAGGTGAAGCAAAGATTCGGCGCGAGACTCCATGAGATGCTGTAATAATGGTGGGTCGTCCAACACCAGCAGCGACCCCAGTGTAAACCCTGGGCTTTGGGTGATACTGGTATATCGGTGTAGGTTCATAGGTCGTAACAAATCCTCCCCCTGTGCAGGATGTTGATGGTTGAAGAGGCCGAGCCTGCGTGGGGGTGGGGGGATGGGAAATCACTGGACCATCTCGATTTTGCTGTAAACCTAAAACTGCTCTAAACAGTAGTCTGGGCTTGGTGCAGTGACTCATACCTATAATCCCAACACTCTGGAAGGCCAGAGTGGGAGGATCGCTTGAGCCCAGAAGTTTGAGACTAGCCTGGGCAACATATTGAGACCTCATCTCTACACAAGATCCAGAAATTAGCCGGGCATGATGGTGTGCATCTGTAGTCCCAGCTACTTGGGAGGCTGAGGTGGAAGGATCTCCTGAGTCCAGGAGGTTGAGGCTGTGGTGAGTTGTGAGCCTGCTACTGCACTCTACCCTGGGCAACAGAGTGAGACTTCGACTCAAAAAAATAAACAAAAATCCATTTTTTTTCTTTAAAGAGAAAAGTGGCTCAGCCTGCAATCCCAGTGATTTGGGAGGCCGAGGTGAGTGGATTGCTTGAGCCCGCAGGTTCGAGATCTGCCCGGGAAACTTGGCGAGACCTCATCTCTACAGTAAATCAAAACTAGCCGGGCATGGTAGCACGCACCTGTAGTTCCAGCTACTCGGAAGGCTGAGGTGGAAGGATCGCCGGAGCCCAGCAGGTCGAGGCTGCGGTGGCCAGGAGCGTGCCACTGCACTCCAGTCTGGGCGACGGAGTGAGACTCCAACTCAAAAGAAAAAAAAAGAGAAAAATACTAGCCTGGGATGCACTTCTTGGTGCTTGAGCTGTCACTGGCCTATGCTCTTCCTAGCCCCAGTGTGGAGTGAAGGGTGCATGGCTCTGCAGAGTGCAAGGGCTTCCATGGCTGGGTGAGCAGGGCCTCATCTTTTCCAGCCGTTCTTCCAAGCCTCCTGTCAGGTGTTGTTTGAAATCCAACCCAGGAGCGTGCCCTGCGTGGGGAGCCTGAGGGAGGCAATGGTGGTGGTTAGGTGACCCACAGAGGCCAAGGGGGAGGAGGAAGGAAGAGGTGAGGGGGGTGGGGGGGATAAATGCATTCTTTGGTCCCCACTCCCCAGGACAGCATGTGCTCAAGGAGGCTGGCCTCACCCCTGACAGAGAATTGCAAAATTCAGGCTGTGTTGAATCAGTGGCCTTTGGAAAAGTACATTTTGCTCAGGAGCCAAGTAAAACTGAGGGCTACGCAGCTAGCACACTGAGGTCGCAAGCCATGACTCACCCGATGGGGAGGGGACGGCCAAGCTGGGAAGCAGCCACGCTCTAGCTCTCGGCTCTTGGCAGGCCTGGGCTCCCTCTGCTGCCAGCCTCTGGGCCAGCTCAGCGCCCTCAACTGGGACAGTGTGTGTGCTAGAGGCCACAGCCTCGGACGGCTTCAACAGGGCTCACACGCCCCTTGCTGTTTAGGAAAGATGCTGTCTCTAGGAAGCCATGGATAAAACGAACCACTGTAAAAATCCAACTTTCTTACTGGCAGGCATGATTGGTTTAGAGATGGCTTCCCACCAAGGTGAGTCTTTGGTAGATGACAGCCCAGCCCCAAAAGCCTGAGCTTAGGGGTGTCTGGACATCGTGGGAAGAGCATTCTATGGGATTGTGGTTCTTGTGACATTAGGCAATTCAGTGCAGCTTTCTGGACATCAGTTTTTTGCCTTTAAAATGGGCCTGAGCCAGGCCTGGTGGCTCACACCTATAAACTCAGCACTCTGGGAGGCCAAGGTGGAAGGATCGCTTGAGCCCAGGCATTCAAAATCAGCCTGGGTCACATAGTGAGATCTCGCCTCTATTAAAATGAATAAAAGAAAATGGGCCTGGACTAAATCAGCCTTGGTGTACATCCAGAAAGTACGTAGCTAATGTTGCTGTTCCCATGTCCTTGACAGACATTGCTAATCTATCTCAGCACTCGAACACTGAGTCAAGTGTCAGCCTCAGCAGCTGGGCAGCCACTGGACTTGATTTCCGAGATGAAACCTCTTGGTCACACAGGAACTCCACAACCTCAAAGTTCCCTTCTGGCTCTACGATGTTTAGGTGTCTTTGTCCTCTTGCTGTATTTTCTGTTCTGTCTATTTCAATACAAAAATATTTCATGTTCAAGATTTAAGGCCAACTTCACAAACTGATAGTCCCCAGGCCAAATCTGACCCATAGAAGTGTTTGCTTTGCATATTGTTTTATTTTTTAAAAACTGGCATCATTTTAAATCTGGTGAGTCTACAGAAGATCCCCAAATTTCTGGCTTCCCTGATCTGGCTGCCCAGGGTCCCTTGTTCTAGCCCTGTACAGGGCCAAGAGGCTCTGTGGTCTCTCCAGTTTGCCGCAGGCCCTAGCCAGCCTACTTCTCTCATTTCCAGTGCCTGCCTGGCCTTGTAGGCATTTTTCTACTCCAGAGAGGTATCCTTCCACTAGACGCAGGAGATCTGGCTGTCTCATTTGCTGACTCGAGCCACAAGGTGACCAACACTTGGGTCTGCTCATTCATGTGGGATGCTGACATTTCCTGGAATCTCTTTCAGAAGGAATGGTGTTTGCTACCTATGAATAACAACTACCTGATGAATTGGTCTTATGTTTTTTATTTTTTGTTTTAGAGACATGGTCTCACTATGTTGCCCAGGCTGGTCTCGAACTCCTGGGCTCAAGCAATGTTCCTGCCATGACCTCCCAAAGTGCTGGGATTACAGGTGTGAGCCACTGCACCTAACAGTTTTATGTGTTTATTTTCCTATGTGGGCTTTAGGGAAAGCCTAAAGGCATTGGTTCAGCTATGCCATGAACAGTTGGAGAAAGCGCAGGTTGAGGCAGATGTTGGAAATATGGTGGGGGAGTGTTCCTTCCCCCTCCCTCTCATCCACTCCCTGCCTCCCATGGGTCTCATCCATGACGTCTCATTGCTGATGGGTGGCTCCCCAAGGGGACTTACCTGCGTGTCTTTGGTGAGCTCTTGGCTCAGGAAAGACCCGTAATGACTTCCGTGGCTCCGTGGGCCTCTCGCTGCTTAGAGATGATACTTCTCATGTAAGACTGTCATGCCCAGCACTGGGGACCCTGTGATGTGTGAGACAGCCTCCTGCCCTTGAGGAAGTCCCAGATTTGAGGGAAGACCCCAATGGTATTAATGAGGTAGGGTGGGCCGTGCTGTTCATTCATACAGTCCACACGTGTTTAGTGACAATGCAGTATGTGCTACATGACAACAGGGAGACACACTCAGGGGTGCAGGGCACCCAATGAGGCACCTCAGCCAGCCCGAGGCTGCTTGTGTGAGCTGAGCTTCAAAGAATTACCCAGAGTGTCTGAGCCCAGCTCTCATTTCAGTGTATTGACCTCCATGTGGCTTTGGGAACCTGCCAGGTGTGCTCCCTGTCTCAGGGCCTTTGCACTTGCTGTCCTTCTGCCTGGAATGCTCGTCTGGCTATCGTGTGGCTGCTTCTCCCCTTAATTTGGACATCGTTTGCATGTCTCATCAGATGAGCCTTGTCTGATACCCCACACACCCCACCTAATTTCCTTCCTAACATGCGTCAACACTGACATTCCTCAGTGTGTTCCCTGTGTGTCTCCATGCTAGGACACAAGCTTGGTGAAGGCAGGGAGCTTTGGGTCTGACCTGGAGCAGGGTTGGGTTCACAGCAGGCACTTAATGGTACAGAGAACCATGAGCCTGTGAGGGAGGAGAGAGAAGAGGTGATGCAGACAGTGGACTGGGACTCGGGCAGGTGGGCCTCTAGGAAACAGCATTGGCAGGGCCGTGGGGTGAGAAGGCGGGCAGACACCACACAGCCCAGGACAGGTCTCCTGAGACAGGTCCTGTTTATTTTTTCATTTATAGCCTGTTTATTATAGAAAAATGGGCAACACTGAGATGGGCCTAGGTGAGAGTAATCACCAGCTCACCTAGCCAGGCTGGCAGGGAGGATGTGCTGACCCCCCCCCTTTTTTTTTTTATGCCCTTTGGATTGTCTGAAAAGTCTTACCTTTTCTTTTCTTTCCTTTTTTTTTTTGAGCCAAAGTCTCATTCTGTCACACAGGCTGGAGTGCAGCGGCGTAATCATAGCTCACCGCAGCCTCGACCTCCTGGGCCCAGGTGATCCTTCCTCCTCAGCCTCCCAAGTAACTGGGACTACAAGCATGTGCCACCACACCCGGCTTGTTTTTTTATTTTTTTGTGGAGACAAGGTCTCTCCATGTTGCCCAGGCTGGTCTTGAACTCCTCAGCTCAGACAATCCTCCCACCTCAACCTTTCAGAGTGCTGGGATTACAGGCGTGAGCCAGGCCTCACTTTCTAAAGCACAGCTGCCTGCCCACAAGGTCCTGGTGCTGTGCCCCCAGTCAGGTGCAGTGACCCGGTGTTGGCTGGGTGAACTGAGTGACCTTGGGCCTCTGGGGGCCATGAGCCGTTTCCTGCTACTCTCACTTTCCACCCTTCCACCCTTTCTTCCCAGTCTTGTCCCTGCTTATCCTCTTAGACCCATGGTCTCAGTCTGAGAGTCACTGTCTTCAGCCTTTTCTGAACCTCAGTTTTCTTTTTCTATAAAAATAGGGACAAAGCTAGTTTTTATGTCTTGAAGATGAGTGTTACTACATGGGCTTATGGGACATGCTCAGTAAATGTCATCCTCCTTCTGCTCCTTTTTTTTTTGTGTGTGTGTGTGTCAGGGTCTCTGTCACCCAGACTGGAATGCAATAGCACAATTGCAGCTCACCACAGCCTCAGATTCCTGGACTCAGGTAATCTGCCTACCTCAGCCCCCTGAGTAGCTGGGTAACTGGAACTACAGGTGTGTGCCATCATGATTTTTTTGTAGAGATAGAGTCTAGCTATGTTGCCCAGGCTGGTCTCAAACTCTTGGGCTCAAGCCATCCTCCCACCTCAGTCTCCCAAAGTGCTGGGATTACAGATGTGAGCTACTGTGCCTGACTCCTTCTGCTCTTAAAATCTTAATCTTGCCTTGTGCTTTTACCCCAGGCCTGGCCAGAACTCAGCCTCAGTTTCTTCCTTGAGGTTGCTGAGAATGTCATCAAAAGGTGGTCTCACAGCACACAGTGACACTATATAAAATGGGCCACTGTGGTTAGAGGCTGCGGGGCATGTGATGTCCCCCTAAGGGACGCCTCCACAGGTATCTTGGCATGGCTGTCTTTCCCCCAGATACCCTCCTCCTCAGCTTAGAAACACTGCCGCCATCAGTGGATTCCTTTCAAATCTCTGTGAAAGGCCGCCCCTGGCGGGGAGCCATGGGCGTGAGCATCCAGGCCCCGGAATAGCTCTGCTGCTCAGCCTCTAAATGCCGTCTGTATTTTTATCCGATGATGGGTCACTTTTGAAAAACCCCGCTCATGTTCTGATGTTCTGCCTCTCTAAGAATACATTTCCATTTATAGCATCTGCATACGGGATGTTGTTTTCCTTTTTTTTTTTTTTTAGAAATGAGGTCTCACTATGTTGTCCAGGCTGGTCTTAAACTCCTGGGCTCAAGTGATCCTCTTACCTTGGGCCTCCCAAAGTGCTGGGATGACAGGTATGAGCCACTGTGCCCGGCCTTATTTTTTTCCTTTCGATAGAGGGGGAGAGTGGTGTGGGCTTCATATTGGCAGTTGGAATGTCAAGGTCGGGGTTCGGGGTAGGGTGATGAGAATGATTCTAGGCTCACTCCCACCTGCCTCCACATGGCTTTGGGGTTGGTTTACCTCTGTGCCCCAACAGACACATCCATGTGTGCCACGTGCACACATGTACACTAGCCCTGTCGCCATGCCTGGGGTTCTCAGGAAGGCAGAGGGAACACGTCAATGAGCAGAGGTGAGCAGATGAGTGAGCTTACCCCTGACCCTGGCACTCGGCACTGCGGGCTCCAGCGGGCAGGTGGGCAGGGTTGACCAGGCCCAAGCTCCAGCTATTTTGGGGACAAATGACCCATCACTTCCAATGACTTGCTCCGAAATGGCATCTAATGTCATTAAGCCTTGGAAACAGTGACATCACAAGCTCCTGCCGGTGGCCGCCCACACATGGCGAACCACAGAGCGCTCCGAGATTCATCTGCGAGGACAGGGGAGAAGTGAGGTACCAGGCAGCAAAAGTTAAAATAGCAAAGCTGAGGCATTCAGCTATGAAAGGAAATTACAGATTAAATCCATTAGTCAGACGTTTCCAGTGGCTGTTGCCTCGCTGGGAGCAGGGAAGGTGCGTGTTTATCTTGGGTCGGGTTTTGCAGGCACTCCCCGCTCTCCAGGCTAGATGTGGCTGCACAGTGGGTTTCTGTTGGGGGAATCCTATGTTCTTGTTGACTTTCAATACCAACCTTTTAATACTAGGCCACAGTCCTCCTGGAATGTGTTGTATCTTAAGACCTGATGAAGCTAGAGGCATAGACTTGGTACCTTTTTGATTAAAATAATGACACTTGGCTGGGTGTGGTGGCTCACGCCTATAATCCCAGCACTTTGGGGGGCCAAGATGGGAGGATTGCTTGAGCCCAGGAGTTTGAGATCAGCCTGGGCAACATAGCAAGACCTCGTCTCTACAAAAAATCAAAAAATTAGCCATGCATGGTGGTGTGTGCCTGTAGTCCCAGCTACTTGGGAAGCTGAGGTGGGAGGATCGCCTGAACCTAGGAGGTTAAGGCTGCCATGAGCTGTGATCGTGCTCCTGCTCTCCAGTCTGGGCGACAGAGTAAGACCCCACCTCAAATAAATTAATAAGCAAATGAGTAAGTGACACTTGAACTTGGTCTTACAGCACCCTTATAGTAAGCCACACAGTAAACTCAGGTGGACTTTCTCTTTCCCTTGAGTTTCTTTGTTCAGCCCTTTCCAGGTGAGCTCTGTCTTCTCAGGCACAGAGCAAGCAGGGAGAGGGAAAGACTGTCTCACTCCAGACTCCTGGTCTCCTTGGGGCCATCGAGGCCACAGCTGGGACATCACCCAGAGGAGCAAGAGCAGCCGGAGGCCCCCTGGAGAGCACAGGGGGGACTGAAGCTGTGCTCCCATTCCCCTTCACAGGGTCTCCACTTGAGCCCCACTGATACCTGGGGCCGGTGATCCTTCATGGTGGGGGCCTTTCTGTGTGCTGTGGGATCGTGGCGGCATCACTGACCCTACCCACGAGGGGCCAGTGGCACCCCCACCCCCAGAATGACAGATTCCCCTGAGGGGCAGAGCCTCTCGGGATGAGAACCCTTGCCTCACAACTTTTCAAGGCACCAGAGACACCAGGCACCGGAAGACTTGGTGTTGGCTTGTTTGGCTCAATTACACCTTGAGCTGGGTGAAGCCCTCCCCTTCTGGGGCTTCTGGACTCTTGTCTGTGGGGTACACGGACTGGACATAGGGATGTCAGAGTCCCCTCCAGAGCTGGTGGCAGAAGCTGGGGCTCACGGATCTGTGTTAGAATCCTGTCCCAGCAGGGGATAAACCTCTTGCCCCAGTGGTCCTGAGAGCTTCTTGAGTCCTCTCAGTCTGACATGTGGGTCAGTCTTTCTTAAATCCAGCTGATTGTTCTCTTGCTCTAATTTTGGCCCATTTCGGCCTTTTTTGAAGTGAAAATTTCTAAGTATCCACAGAAGTAGAGAGAACAGCACAAGGCAACACTGTGCACTCACCACCCAGCTCTACTGTCATCCATTTCATCTCTTATTTTATTATTTTATTTTAACTTGGGGTCTCACTCTGTCACCCAGGCTGGAGCGCAGTGGCACAATCATGGCTCACCTCAGCCTCAACCTCCTGGGCTCAGGTGATCTTCCTGCCACAGCCTCCTGAATAGCTAGAATTACATGCACACACCACCACACCTGGCTAATGTTCTTACTTTTTATAGAGACGAGGTCTGGCTATGTTACCCCGGCTGGTCTTGAACTCCTAGGCTCAAGCAGTCCTCCCACCTCGGCCTCCCACAGTGCTGGCATGACAGGTGTGAGCCACCATGCCTGTTTTTCACCTTTATCTCGTGTTTGAGGTCCCCAGGTGAGCCTTATCCTTGTGCATACCCTTTCACTGACTCAGTTTCCCAAGGGCCTGGGCTGGGCGGACCAGGCAGAGGGAAGGCGAGGGAAGAAGGGCCAGGACCTGCCCTTGAAAAACTCACAATCTAGGGTGGATCAAGGAGGGAGCATTTTTTTTTAATTTTTTTATTTTTTTATTTATTGTAGAGATGAGGTCTCACCTGCCCAGGCGGGTCTCAAACCCGCGGGCTCAGGCTATCCACTTTTTAAATTTTTAATTTTAAAGATGTGGGGTACAATTCAGAGTTAGGTATATAAATGTTCATTATGCAGGTACCCTTGTTGATGAAGTATGCCCCCCACCTTCCCTGGCAGTTTCCCACTACTGCCGATCCCGCCCCCACCCTCCCCTGGCAGTTTAAAACCTTAAAGAACATCCCTCAGCTCACTCTATTTGAGGCTAAGCAGCCCAGTCCTAAGCAGTATGTACTACCCACACAGCCTGCTATAGGGAAGAGTGGCAAGAACACAAATTAGACCTGAAATTGGCTCCTTGCCCTGGCACTCCATGGGGTGCCACACCATTGCTTCTCTGGGCCTAGTCTGTAAAATGGGACAACAGTCCCTAACTCAAAAGCCGATTGAGAGGATCGGACAAGAGCATGCCAGTCAAGGACCTGGCACACCCCTTGTGCAAGGTGGGGTGCTCTAGGCATTCATCCCCCTCCCCCATTTGCTGCACCCTTTCCTCCACATTCTCTGAATTCTCTGGCTACAATGGGTCACCTCACCACAGCGAGAGACTGACTAATGTGAGCCAAAGGACACTCACTTCCTGGTCTGTCACATGCCTGGGGTTCTCACCAGTCTTCTAATGGCCCATTTTCTTAGTGACATTCACTGCTGACTCACTTGGCTCGTGGTCAGCTCTGAAACCAGGGTCTTTTTCAGCTCTCCCCTTACCCTGCCACTACATCCAGCTTGGCTCTGTGGCGTGGGAATGGAGCCGTTATTAGGCACCTAGAGTTCAGACGGTTGATCCCAAGGATCCCAAAGCTTTACTAAACTGGCACCTTCATGAGGAGGGCAGCGGCTGTGTCAGCCTTGATCACGGTTATTTCCCTACCATCTAGAGCACAACTGACTCAGTGGGTGCTTGGTAAATATCTGCTGAGTGAATTAATGAATCTGAGCTGGTCCTTGTCTTTCTGGAGATCCTCATGTGCTCTGGGGCAGCCTCTTTGAAAAAGCAGATGGATAGATCTCAAGATTTTAGTCTAAGATGCCAATAAGTAAGCTCTATGTGGACGACTCTCACAAGTACAGGGCAGTGGGCAGACCTGGCCCATGGACTCTAACTAAATGTAAACATTCCTGTCGGAGCACCCAGCATGGGCTGGAGATGGTCATGGTGGAGTAGCATTGACCTTCACTTGCTTCTGTGGCTTAGGCCAAGTCTTAGGGCTTCATACATCCCCCAGCTTCCCTCCCGGCCCCCGGCCCCATGAAGAGGGACCTGCCTTACCCCAGCACATGCAGCAAACATTTGATAAACCAGCACCCCACATTCAGATGCCTCCAGGGACCAGGTACATGGTATCTCCCCCTTTGGTTTTATTTTATTTTCATTAAACTTAAGTTTTCTTAGCTTTTTGTTTTGAAATCATTACAGACCTGCCCCCAAATTGCAAAAGTAGTACACAGATGCCCGGCTTGCCCCTCACCCAAGCTTGCCCAAGTGTGAACATCTTAAGTAACCACGAATCCACTCAGAACCAGGAAGAGGCCTTGTCCAATGCTGTGGGCCAGTCTGCAGTCTTACTCGGGGTCCATCCTATGGCCCATGATGTCCTTTTTCTGATCCAGGGTCCCACATCAGATTTGGTTGCCACGTCTCTGGAATCCCCTCAGTCTGTGACGGTTCCCTGTCTTTCTTTGTCCTTTATGACCTTAATACTTTTGACAAGTGCTAGCTAGATGTTTGGGTTTTGGGTTTTGTGTGTGTGTGTGTGTGTGCTTGTTTTGTTTTTTGAGTCGGAGTCTCACTCTGTCACCCATGCTGGAATGCCGTGGCACAATCATGGTTTACTGCAGCCTCAAACTCCTGGACCCAAGTGAGCCTCCTGCCTCAGCCTCCTGAATAGCTGGGACTTCAGATGCACACCAAATGCCTGGCTAATTGTTTTTTTTTGTTGTTTAGGTAGAGATGGGGGTCTCACTATGTTGCTCAGGCTGGTCTCAAACTCTTGGGCTCAAGCAGTCCTCCCACCTCAGCCTGCCAGAGTGCTAAAATTACAGGCATGAACCACTGGCGCCCAGCCCAGCTATTTTGTAGAATGTTCTTCATTTGGATTTGTTTGAGGTTTTCTCATGGTTGGATTAAAGTGGACATTTTAGGCAAAATCTCCCCAGAAGTGGTATTGTCCTCCTCAATGCAGCGTGTCAGGAGGCACATGATGCTGCTGTGTCCCCTGACTGCAGTCTACTTCTCCACTTGGTTAAGGTGATGTCTGCCAAGTTTCTCCACTGCAGAGTGACTCTTTCCCCTTGGTAATTAACAAGTGTTTTATGGGGAAGTACTCTGAAGATATGTCATTATCCCATTCCTCATCAAACTTTTGATTTATTTATTTCTTTATTGCTATGTAGATTGATGGCTTTCTATTTTATCCACTGGGTCATAATCTATGACAATCACTATTTAATCTTGATGTTCATGTCTTTCTTTAGCCAGTGGGAGTCCCCTCAAGCTGGCTTCTTGTCCTTTTGACATGTCCCATCCATTTTTGAACACTGTATCAGTTTCTGACATAAAAAGATGTTCCAGGCCAGGCACAATTCTTGTGCCTGTAATCCCAGCACTTTGGGAGGCTAAGGTAGGAGGGTGGCTTGAGTCCAGAAGTTTGAGATCAGTCTGGGCAACATAGCAGGATTCCATAGCTACCAAAAAAAAAAAAAAAAAAAAAATCAGCTGGGTGTGGTGACACACAGCTGTAGTCCTAACTACTTGGGAGGCTGAGGTAGAAGTACCACTTGAGCCCAGGAGGTCAAGACTGCAGTGAGCCATGATTGTGCCACTGTACTCTAGCCTGGGCAACAGTGAGATCCCAACTCAAAAACATATAGTAATAGTAACAGCAAGTACTCATATAGCACTTCCTGGGTGCCAGGCAGAGTCCTAAATGCTCTAAATACACTCAGTCATTTGACCCTCTCCACTGTGCCATGACACAGTTACTGTTGTGGCCTCATTTTACAGGCAAAGGAGTGAGGCACAGAGAGGTTACATGACGGGCCTAAGGTCACACAACCTTGTTGAGCCCAGGTATTCTGATACTCTTGCCTCTAATATTCCCACATTTCCAATTAAGGGAGGTGAGTGGGTATGGATAAGTGAGTTGCAGGGACCCACCCCCACCCCCAGTTTCTAGTGCACCTCGGGGCCCAAGCACAGCCGGCTGGCAGCTGAGCAGGCAGCAGAGAAAGTGGCACGTTTTGACTTGGCAGCTGCAGGAACGTTTCTGCCCCGAGGTCTTGGGAAACTGAGCATGGTTCATGAGTAATTAGGGTGAGCATGTGGAGCCGGGTGTCAGCCCTTACTCAAGGTCCCAAGGCGTGGCACTGGGTTCAGCAGAGTGCCAATGAGGTGCCACATGCCTGCCTGTCACCCGGCGCACTGGCCTCTCCCCCCAGTCAAGTCCTGCCTGACGGCCTGGGGCTGTGCGGACTGAGGGCTCTGACGATGGGAAGACTCTGCTGTGAGAAAGGTGTCACTCAGGTTCAAGGGAAGGGAAGGAGGCCAGTGTGGGAGCCCCCCCTGTGAATGCTATGTCCACCCTTCATGGCCATCAGCTCCCCGACTGCTCTCCATAGCCTTGCCGGGTCTAGTAATCGCCTCTTTTTTACAGATGAGGAAACTGGGGCTCAGACAGAGTCATTTGCCTAAGGTCATACAGTGAGAAAGAGGACCAACCGAGATTTGAACCTGGCAGTCTGATTCCAGGGCCTTAACTATTAAGTAGCCGGTGACCAGGCAGGACCAGAACTAAACCTGTGTCTGTCTGATTCCAAAACTCCAAATTCTTCTCTGGGGGCATCCATGGGAAGGAAAGCGCCTGTCTGCTTCTGGGGAGGGAACCCACTGAGCCCAGAGCCAGAGCCGTCACGAGCGGGTTTTCTGTTAACCTCGTGCCTTAGAGCATGAGGAATCTCCAAGAAGCAGGCGGCAGGAGCTGGAGGGGGACATGGAGGTGGGGGGAGCATGGAAACTGCGGGTGGGGGGTGGAGGCAGGAAAGGGAAGAGGGGGAGGAGGACTGACGTGGACCAAGCATCCAGCGGCGTCACGTAACTCAGAAGGCTGTGCAGACGTTTCCCTGCTTCCTGCAACATCACAGTCACCCAGGACTCAGGGCTTTGAGTCATTCCGCAGTTACTTATTGAGTGCCAACTGTGTGCCAGGTCCACAGTAGGGATTCGACTCAGGGCTTCAAGTCATTCCACAGTTACTTACTGAACACCTACTGTGTGCCAGGTCCACAGCAGGGTTTGGGACTCAGGGCTTTGAGTCATTCCACAGTTATTTATTGAGCACCTACTGTGTGTCAGGCCCACAATGGCAGGGAACAACAGGTAACAAGACCCCTGCCCTCACGGAGGGAGGAAGCCCACCAAGGAGTGCAAATGATTGGGTGGACACAGTTCCTTGTGAGGACCTTGACTCATGAGCGTCGTGAAGAAGAACCGGTGATGGGTGTAATCTCAGCATTGTGGGACGGGGGGGCTCTTGGAGGAGGTGCCCTGAGAGAGGGGCAGGAGCTAGTCTGGGTGGAACCATTCCCTCCCAGCCCCATGGCCTCGAGACCCGCCCCGGTGCCCTCCTCACCCCTGCTCCGTCTGCTCTCCGCAGGTTTGACATCTACAGGAAGGTGCCCAAGGACCTGACGCAGCCAACGTACACTGGGGCCATTAGTAAGTACCCGCCCTCTTGGCCTCCCTCGCCCCTCTGTGCACCCCCGCCTTGTCCCCAGCACCCGTCCCCACCGCCTTGGCCTGCTCTCTCTGTGCAGCATCTCTGGGCCAGGGAGGGAAGCAGGAAAGACGTGGAGGAAGGGAAGAAACGCGGAGCATCTGCTGGCTCTCCACAGATGTTCTCGATCAGTCTCTGTCCTCACCATAGCCTTGCAAGGTGCAGGGACCTCTTCTGGAAGGATACGCAAGAAATTGTTGAGAGTGGCTGTCACCCAGAGGGGAAGATGGCCCGGGTGGGAGGGAGACTGACTTTTCTCTTTGTACCTTTGAGATGATGCGAGGTTTTGTTTTTATATACTACACGGGTTGGGTATCCCTCATCCAAAATGCTTGGGACTAGAAATGTCTCAGGTTTGGGATTTTGGAGGACTTCCGTTGTGCTTTCCAGTCAAGCATCCCAAACCAGAACATCTGAAATCATAATGCTCCAGTGAGCATTTCCTTTGAACATCATGTTGGCACTTAAAAAGTTTTGTATTTTGGAGCCTTTTGGCTATCAGATATTCGAGTTTGGGACACTCAGCCCGCATGCAGACCCTCTCCCACCTGGGAAGTGGAGTTTAAAATTCCCCTCTGTTTGAGGGTGGGCCAGACTCAGCAATTCACATCCAAAGAAGAGAGATAAAAGGAAAGATAAAAACCTGACCGTGGGAAAGCCTGGAGACAGCGTCTCCTCCACATGTGGAAGGTCGGCATCACTAGTGACAAGTCATGGCTGTCAGGGGCTTCCAATGTGAGGCACGGAGGCACCTCGCCTCACCGGGTCTTCCTCAAGCCCACACCCCAGTCTGATCATGAGGCAACATCGCAGAACGGATGGGCTGTTTTGGGGTCTACCTGACCGGCACGCTTCAGAAGTGGCAAGAGCTCGACATACAGGAATGGCCGAGGAACTGTCATAGGTTAGGGACTAAGGACCCAGGATGACTCAGTACAAGGTGGACGCCTGGATTGGTGCCCGGAACACAATTAAGGCATTCGTGGGAAAACTGGTGAAACCTGAGCTAAGTCTATGGTGCCTTTATTTGTCCTATACTAAGGTTAATGTCTTCATATTGGTGGGGATACTGTGGCCTTATAAGACACTCACATAAGGAACAGCCGATTGAAGGGTGTGTGGGGACTGTCTCTACTACCTTAGCATCTATTATATCTATTATTAGTTCATAATACAAACTTTTGTTTGTTTGTTTTTGATTTGGAATCTCACTCTGTCACCCAGGCTGGAGTGCAGTGGCACACTCAGGACCACCGCAGCCTCAACCTGCTGGTCTCAGGTGATCCTTCTGCCTCAGCCTTCCAAGTAGGTGGAACCACAGGCACGCACCACCACGCCCAGCTAATTTTCTTGATTTATTGTAGAGACAAGGCCTCACCATGTTGCCCAGGCTGGTCTCGAACCAGTGGGCTCAGGCAATCCTCTCACCTCAGCCTCCCAAAGTGTTGGGATTATAGGCGTAAGCCACCACACCCGGTCACAAAGTGTTTTTTTAGAAAAAAATAAATCAGGTTGGGTGCAGTGGCTCATGCCTGTAATCCCAGCACTTTGGGAGGCCAAGGTGGGAGGATCACTTGAGCCCAGGAGATTGAGACCAGCCTGCACAACATAGCAAGACCTCGTCTCTACAAAAAAAACCCAACAAATTAGCTGGGTATGGTGGTGTGTGTCTGTAGTCCTAACAGTTCAAGAGGCTGAGATGGAGGATTGCCTGAGTCCAGGAGGTTGAGGCTGTGGTGAGCCTGATCGTGCCACTGCACCCCAGCCTGGGTGACAGAGTGGGACCCTGACTTAAAAATAAAACAAAAAAACAAACCAAGCCACCTAGCAAACAGGGAATGCTT
>CAUYQG010035653.1:0-11263 GCA_963574415.1 Tarsius wallacei | reverse complement strand
TGCAACCTGAGACGTCTGCTGCTTAGTTCCCAGGGGAGTGGCTTTGTCTTCTGTTTAGTGACATTACCTTGGGAACCCAGGTGGAGATTGCTTGTAGGTGGGTGGGGCTACGTGAGTCTCTGCCTGGAGAATGGCTGAAGTGATAGGATCCTTTTTCTCTGCTCCTTGGATCCCTGGGCAATCGACTATGATGGTCTGTGGTAGCATGATAGCATGAGCCTCCTGGGGATCCGCTGCTCAGCTGGGTGCTCCACTCGGGGCTCCAGAGCTCCAGATTTCAGAGCCCCAAAGCTCCCAAGGGCAGGCGGTGAGCGGCAAAAGTGGCCCCGCACCGAGCATACTTCAGTCAGATGGAATCAGTCTCTCCGAGGGGTGGGTGCCCAGAGCCTCCTAGGGTGACCAGAGGCTCAGCCTGGGATCGATGCAGTCAGGGATGGAGCTGAGACCCGAGCTTTCCCACTGTGAGGGAGCAGCCCAGGATGCAATAGCCAGCCCTGCATGGGACCGGGGATCCCTGCGCCTCGGACCAATGCGTCCAGCTGTGGGCAAGGGGGTAGGGGAAGGAGGGCAAGAGTCTTTTTGGGGAACTCACATTTGGAGAATCTCACAGTTCCGCCTGTGTTGCCGCCATCTTGTGAGAAGTCCAAAAACCCCATGACTTTTTATAGCATATATAATCTGTCCATATTTCTATATCGCTTACTTACACTGTTTTACTGTTTGTCTTCTCCCATCATTGCCCCAGTGGGATATAAAGTCCATGATGGGAGCATTTGTTTTTCCTGCTCCTTTTCTCTTATCCAGTATTCATGATACAATAGTAAATGAAAATAAATGGAGACCAATTCAGTGATAACAAACAAAACTTATTTATTCAAAGCTTGCTATAGGAAGGGAGTGAACCACCATCCATAGTGTTTTAAGAGACTCAAAGGTAGGCAGAGCAGTGGGGAAACTTTAGAATGGAAACAATGGAGGCTTCAGGTATGCCCTGGCTAGAGGCTTTTGGCCCAGGAAGCCTGGAAGCAGGAAAACAAGAAATGGAGCATTCTATTGGACAGTTAGGGCTGCATATTTGTTTTCTCTGGTTGATCCTAAGTTGGAATGTTCTTTTTTTTTAGATTGGAAAATACAGTTTATTTAGAGAGTAAATTAGAGAGTAAAAGAAGAGAGTGAGAGAGAGATTAAGATTCACCTCCCCAAGGTAGGGAAGGAGACCAAAGTTAAGAAACATGGCAGTGGTAGCTCAGAGAGACACTTGGATACATCAGAGTTTAGTAAAACAATGGCCTGGAATGTCCTTTATATCATAAAAGTGTTGATAAAAATGATCACTTTATAATGTTAAATGTCACAAACTACAACAAAGTCACGGTTGTCATTGATCCATCTTTTAGCATTTGAAGATATAATATTGACACCTATAAAAAACACCCACAGATAATGAAGGAGAAATTTACAAAAAACAAACCAAAAAAACCACAAAAAACAGGAGGGAACTTTGCAAGTTTCTCTCTTATAAAACTTGACATTTCAAGTGAGTAAAAATAAGTCATTATTATTAAGGAGACTTTAATGTGATAATTAAACTGCAAAAGGAGAATACACCCCTTTCAGATACCAATAACAACAGTTTAAAAATATTGAGTGTCTAAAATAGCACCATGAAGAACTTTTTAAAGCAAGATTATAAAGGATGAATGCTAATTTTACTTTCTAATCTCCATGTTATAAATAAATAAAAAACAGAAGTCAAACAGAAAATACAAGAGCAGCAATACTAGCAACTCACAAAATGTTTCTGAAAAAAAACTACAGAAATGCAAACTCTCTTGTAATAGCTCTTACATTACAAAGGATATCAAAATTTCAAGTATAGAGTTTGCTTCTAGCAGTATGGTGAATTAGATTCCTTAAAAAGACCTGAGTAAATTAGGACAAATATGTGTTTTAGCCCAGTGTTAAGCATTCAAGAAAATAAGGGCATATAAATGGCACCAGTGAGCTAAAACCAGAGCACTAAGCAAATTTACAAGTCAGGGCTGCCCCAAGGCAATGCTGAAAGATGAAGAGGAATGAGAAACTTTAGGCCCTGATGAAGTACTGGAACTGAATGAACTTGGACTCCCATATTAAGCCAGGGTCAAGAGACAACATTCTGGAAGAGTCTGCTTACCAGCAAAGGGAGCCTTTGGGAAATCCTGACTGTAAACATTTCCACGTAGTTTCCCGTGAGAACTGTATCTCCTGCCCGGCTCTTGCCTAGGAATGGAGGTGGAATGGAGAACACCTGTCTGGTTAGAGAAATCTCAAGCTCAGAAAATGAAGTAGTCCCTGAGGTCCAGCAGGAGCAAATACAAATACACCATGGAACAATGCACCCCTAACTTTGGTCCTCGTAGTGTTCTTTGATTAAGTTCAGTCTTAAGTGAGCTCATAAAAAATAAAACACAACAAAAATTAACACACGAGGAAGAAGAAACCACAAATGAGAGTCAGATTTAGATTCCAGAAGACTTCAAATATTGAAATCATCAGATAGAGAATAAAGATGAATCTTTATATAGTAATGTTACAAAACTAAGAGCTAAAAAGAAAATGAGCAAGAAACCTCACATTTAGGTGGAAGATTCTCTGAATAGAGTGGGAAGGGGCATGACTCAGACATCTTGATACAATGGGTGTTGTTCCATGTCTTAGGTTGGGGGATAGGGTCACAGGTGTTTAATTATTATTTTGCACCATCACACTTGTTAAATATCACAAATAACTTTTTTCAAATATTATATGAAATATGATTTAAATATTTAAAAAAACCTTTAAAAAATCTTTAGGGACATAGACATTAACTTCTGTTTTCTCCTAAAACCTCACTAAAATGATATTTAAAATATTTTTAAAGGTGGGAATCAACCCAGAAAAAACAAAGAAAACAAACAAGTGAGGTGACAAGAGAAACACTGTTGAGAATGTGGGGTGAATATTTCCAGGAGCTAGCTCTCCAGTTTCTCGTCTCGCCTGCTGGGTCTATCCAATTGCAGCCCTCTGATGTAGGGATGCTTCTTCTCCAGCTAACTACTTCCTCAAGTACACCCCACAACGTCCTTATACAACACAGGGCTTCCCTTGTCTGGCCAGGCAACCCGGCAGCAGCATCCCTTTTAAGGTGACTCCACAATCCATTTCTACCATGGGTTCTGTATTTGAACCCAGGGATTTATACCTTTTGACCTGTCATCAGAGGGAACTGCAGCCCCATCTTAGGCCACTTTCCCCTTCTCAAATGTGACTCAGGACCCAGCGCCCATTTCCTCCAGCGGTCACATCTCCTTTATTATCTCACAAATTCAGACAAGTATCTATCTCTTCTTCTAATTCCAGCAGAGAATTAGAGGTTTAGTCTCTGGAAAGAGTAAACAGAAGCTGCCTAAACAGCAATTGCAGCTAACGCAACACTACCACAAAGGGAACGAAAAGACTGAGCACCATGTATATCAGGAAGGGCAAATCACAAAATATGTATACCTAGGCATATTGTAATATAATTGCAAAACATTAAAATCAAAGCCAGAGAAAAGAGATGGATTTTCTGCAAAGATGAACAATTAGACTGACGATAGGTTTCTAATGGCAAGAATAGAAGCCAGAGAGTAGATGTCAATAAAGAAATGTGTACAAGGCCGGGCTCAGTGGCTCAGCCTGTAATTCCAGTACTTTGGGAAGCTGAGGCCAGTGGACTGCCTGAGCCTGTGGGCTCGAGACCTCATGTCTACAATAAATCAAAAATTAACCGGGCGTGGTAGAGCGAGCCTGTAGTTCTGGCTACTTGGAAGGGTAAGTTGGAAGGATCACTGGAGTCCAGCAGGTCAACACTTGGGTGGCTGTGAGCGTGCCACTGCACCCCAGCCTGGGCAATGGAGTGAGACTCCAGCTCAAAAAAAAAAAGAAAGAAAGAAAGAAAGAATTGTGCACCAATAAAACTACTTAAAAGCAATGTTTTCAGACAAATAATTCTTAAGAGCTTGCCACCAGCAGAATCCTAATAAAGAAATGTTAAAGAATATATTTCATGATTATGAAAAAAACTAGAAAGCTCTAAAATTTTAAAAAGAAGGCAAATAAATTGGTAAACATGAAATTTAAAGATTGTATAAAGTAATATGCCAATTTGTGGGTTTCAGAAAGATATAAATACTATACAAAAACTACATAAAAATTCAAAGTGAAATGATCACAGATAATGTGTTGTAAGTTTCTCAAACTTTTTTTCTGACTCAAATGAAAATTCTTGTAGTCCCCAAGACTCTTCTTATCACTTTTAGGTCATCAAAAGTCATATAATCTTTACAGCATAAAAACTCAGTCTCAAATTAGTAATGAGCAGTTCTAACTCAGTGCATTTATAAACACCTTTATCTTTATTGCAAAGTGAGTTTTCTTTTCCCTTATCCAAACTGGCTCCAGTTTTAGGCAGATTGCTTTTTGGTTTTGAATGAGGAGTACCAGGTTCATTTTTTTTCTCTTTCCTTTCTTGGTGTTTCTTCTTTTCCAGATTGTCAATGGTGACTGTTACATATTGAGTCCTAAGGACCTCTGCTCCATCTTGGTGCTAGGATTAGAAGAAGCTTCTTTGAGGAATCTGATGAATGTAAAAGGAAAGCTATAGATGTTGACATTTTGGGGAATTCTCCAAAGAAACAGTCCTTCCAGACTACCTCTTTATTCATGTTCATTGTTGACTAGCCCAACCTCAGGCTCAGTACTTCCAAAAGACTTCTTTAATAAGAAAAAACAACCAAAGGTCCTAAATGTGAGAAAATTTTTTTAGAAAGATTAAACCCCATATATAAAATGCAGCTGACATAAAAACATAGCTAGGTAGTGTGAAAAAGTTTCAACAAAATTCCACTGATATTCTCAAATATCTTCAGAAGAATAAGTATTTTCGCCCACAAACAAGTAGGGGAAGCAAAAATAGCTATGCTTCTAAAAACCAAAAAGAGCTCTTACATATTAGAAATATTAGCAGAAATTTAATTATCATAAAAAGACTAGAAAACAAAGTTTAGAAAAACTAGAAAGTAGAACAAAAACACAGACATAGGAAAGATAATTTTTTTCTTAATTGCAGAATCTGTATAAGCAATCCACCATCTAAATAAGAATTCTAGAAAGAAAAAAAAATTTAGAAAAGCAAACCAGTAAAATTATTTTTTTAAATGTCTTAGATATTTCTCAAGATGGCCGACATGAGGCCGCTAGAGTGCTTCTCCTATAGTAAACCAAGATAGAGTTTCCACAGCACCCAGAGAGGAACAAGACTAGCAGTATGCCCCATGACTCTTCAAAGAAGTGTTAATAATCACAGAGTGCAAACAGAAATATCCATTGGCCTGGGCTGGAACTAGCTAGACTCTTACCTGCACTACCACAGTCCACTGCAGCCTCCAGATTCAGTAGGGAAGGAGAGCAAGGGAAATTCAGGAGTTCTGTATTCCTGCCATGGACTTAGAGGGCCTCCTCTGAGTCTTGCAGGACTTCAGTTCCTCACAGGAAATTGCCTTGCCCTCAGACATGCTCTGTCAAAGCCCTGTAGAGTGGTACAGGAAAAAAGAAAGCTATGAGCAGCACCAACCACATCGTTTCCCAGAAACTAAGCCCTTGCAGGTGGCTCAGCTGCTTTCTAGCCAGCCTGGGAGAGCACTGGCACCAAGGGAAAACTTCATGGCTGTAGACCATTCCTGGTGGATGAGTTGCCATGAGAACACCTGAGGCCCTGAAGCAAGCTATACTTTGACATTCAGATAACAGATTGCCTGAGGTCAAGGTGGGAAGCCATGGGACTCATTGCCATAGTAGCCTCTCACTCCCTAAGTAAAAGCCTCTGTGCCAGCCCTGCACAACAGCTTTACCCCAGTGGCCTGGGACTCCCTCCTAATCCCCACAGGGGTAGCCAAGAGTGCACACTTGTGGGGTGCTCAAGCTTCTTCCCCTCCATTTCCTGGATTCCCCTCAAAGGCTCAAAACAAACAGAGAACTTGGGATATTTCCAGAGTCTCGCCCTCCACCTAGGTTGGCTAGTCACTTCTTTGGAGGAACACATGCTGAGAAGAAAGCCCATGGCCTCCATCACTTCAAGCTTTCTCCCATGAGCACCACCTCCTGGCTGGAGGTCAGCATTACAGGCCAGCACATCAGATATAATACATCAGCTTTGGGGAAGATCTTATCCCAAATTCCAGCTAACACCACTTACCAAACCACTCTAGCCACTCAGGATTCTGTGGGCCAGTGCAGTTCCAAGCACAGGACTTCCACAGCTGGTAATTGAGAAACTCACCACACCAAGGCTATTTATAATCAAGGGAACAGTGCAGTGCCTTTGTCAGTCCCCTGAAACCACAAGTAAGATGAAATAGTCTATCTAAATGAGAAAGAACTAGAAAAATAATTCTGACAATAAGAAAAAACAGAGTTCTCCAACACCTCCAAATGACCACATCAACTCTTCAGCAATGAACACTAGTCAAAACAAAATTTTTGAAATTTCAGACACATAAATCAAAAGGTTGATTTTAAAATTGATCAATGAACTTCAGGAGAGAATTTTAAACCAACATAAAGAAATTAAAAAAAAAAAAAAACTATTCAGGACATAAATGAAAACTTCTCCAAAGATATAGATAGCTTAAAAAAAAAAACAAAAAAAAAAAACTAAGCTGAAATTCTGGAAATGAAAGAATCATTTAGGGAAGTCCAAAATACAGTGGATAGTTTTAATGGAATACTAAAACAAGCAGAATAAAAGATCTCAGAACTTGAAGATAAGGCTTTTGAATTAACCCAATCAAACAACAATAAAGAAAAAAGAATCAAGATAATGGAACAAAGTCTCCAAGAAATGTGGGATTATGTACAATAACCAAACCTAAGAATCATTGGTGTTCCTGAGGAGGAAGAGAAAGCAACAGGTTTGGAAAATTTATTTGAGGGAATAATGGGAGAAAACCTCCCTGACCTTACCAATGATCTAAACATCCAGATACAAGAATCCCAAAGAACCCCCAGAAGATTCACTGCAAAAAAGTCATCCCTAAGGTATATAATCATTTAATTATTCAAAATTAATGTGAAGGCATTAATTTTAATTAATTAAGAGCAATGAGACAAAGGCATCAAATAACTTAGAAGGGTAAACCTGTCAGACTAACAGCAGATTTCTCAGAGGAAACCATATAAACCAGAAAGGATTGATGTTCCGTCTTCAGTCTCCTTGAACAGAAAACAGTCAGCTGAGAATTTTGTATCCAGCAAAACTAAGTTTCATAAAAGAAGGAGAAATGAACTCTTTCCCAGACAAGCAAACCCTGAGGGAAATTGTCACCACTAGATTGGTTACTGGCTCTATAATAAATACTTTAAGGGGTTCTAAATATTGAAACAAAAGGTCTAAATACACCTTTTGCTTAGAAAAATGCTGGAAACCATAAAGGTCACAGGCTGTATGGAATATCAATACAAAAAATTAAATAAATAAATAAAATGACCAGATAGTAAGTATGATGACTGGAATAGTAGCTTACATATCATTATTAGCTCTGGACATAAATGGTCTCAATGTCCCACTAAAAATATATAGACTGGCAGAATGGATTATAAAATACAACCCAAATACCTGCTGCCTTCAAGAGACTCACTTAACTCCCAAAGACTCTTATAGACTCAAGGTAAAGGAGTGGAAGAAAAATATTCCATGCAAATGGAAATCCAAAACAAGCATAAGTAGCCATTCTCATGTCAGTTAAAACAGACCTTAAATTAACAAAAATGAAAAAAGACAAAGATGGTTATTACGTAATAATAAAAAGATCATTCCAATGAGAAGACATAACAATTTTAAATATATGTGCCTAATACCAGAGCTTCCAACTTTACAAAACAAATTCTACTAGATCTAAAAAAAAAACAAAAAGGAGATAGACAGCAATACAATAATAATGGCAGACTTCCATACTTCACAGACAGCAATAGACAGATCATCAAAACAGAAAGTTTACAAAGAAACTGGTCTCTAGAGCAAAAGAGTTAAACTGGTCTCTAGAGCAAAAGAAACTAATGCACATCTACATAACATTCCATTCCAAAACTTCAGAATATACATTTTTCTCATCAGTACATAGAACATTCTCTAAGATAAACTATTTGATAGGCCACAAATCAAGTCTAAATAAATCAAAAAAAGTAAATAATATCAAGCACCTTCAAAGACCACAGTAGAATTAAACTATAAATTAACTCCAAGAAGAACCTGCAAAACCAAAACAAAAACATAAAAGTTAAACAATCTGCCCTGAATGATGATTGGGTCAACAAAGAAATCAAGATGAAAATTTTTTTAAATCTTCCAAATGAATGACAAAAATAAAACAACTTATCCAAACTTCTGGGACACAGCCAAAGCTGTGCATAAAGGAAAATTCATATCACTTATGGCCTACGTTAATAAGATTGAAAGATTGCCTATTGACAACCTAACATTGCACCTTAAGGAACTAGAAAAACATAGACAAATCAAACCCAAAACTAGCAGAAGAAAAGAAACAACAAAATCAAAGCAGAACTAAATGAAATTAAAATTTTTAAAAGGATCAATGAAACAAAAAGTTGACTCTTTGAAAAGAAAAAAATTGATAAACTGCCAACTAAATTAAGAAACAAAGAGAAAAGATTCAAATTAGCTCAATCAGAAAGGAAAATGGACACATTTCAACTGATAAGATGGAAATTCAAAAGATCATCTGAAACTATTATGAACACTTCTATGCAAACAAACTACAAAATATAGAGGAAGTAGGTGAATTATTGTAAATATTCAACCTTGAATCAGGAAGAAATAGAAACCTTAAACAGACCAATAATGAGTAATGAGATTGAAACAGTAAATAGAAGTCCCCCCAAACAGAAATAAGTCCAGTACCTGATGGACTCACAGCGGAATTCTACCAGACCTTCAAAGAACTGATGCCAACTTTACTGAAGTTATTCCACAAGATTGAAGAGGAGGGAATCCTCCTTAACTCATTCTAAGAAGCCAGTATCACTCTGATACCAAAACCAGGAAAACACACAACAACAAATGAAAACCACAGACCAATATCTCTCATGAACATAGGCAAAAATCTTCAACAAAATATTAGCAAACCAAATTCAACAGCACATTAAAAAAATACACCACAACCAAGTGGGTTTTATCCCAAGGATACAAAGCAAGTTCAACATATGCAAGCCAATAAATATGATCCACTATATAAAAAGAAATAAAAATCATATGATTATTTCAATAGATGCAGAAAAGCATTTGATAAAATCTAGCACCCTTCATGATAAAAACCCTCAGCAAAATAGGCATAGAGGGAATGTTCTTCAAATTAATAAAAGTCATATATGACTAACCTACTGTTAATGACATTCAGAACAGAGAAAAATTTCTGCACATCAAAAGAAATAATAAAAGAGAAAATACGCAACCTATGCAATTGGAGAGGATATTCACAAACTACACCAGACAAAGGATTAGTATCTAGAATCTACAAGAAACTCAGACAAATCAACAAAAAAAAAGCAAATGACCCCACTAAAAAGTGGGCAAATGACATAAACATACATCTCCAAAAGAAGATATATAAATTGCCAACATACATAATAAAAAATACTCAATGTCACTCATCTTCAGGGAAAGGCAAATTAAAACCACAATAAGATACCACGTTACACCAGTCAGAATGACCATTATTTAAAAACTTAAATTACTCTCCCTGGGGGCCTGCTCCTCACACAGAACTCGGCCACTGACACCGCTGAAGCATCACAGCTGTCCGGGCAGCCGCCGCAGCGGTCCGGGAACCACAACCACCGCAGTCCGGGCACCCACCGCCGCCTGTGTCTGAGGTGATCCACGCCTTCGGACCTTGGAACCCCTGCAGGCAGGATCTGCTGAGATCGCTGCCACCACTACTGCTGCTGTGAAGTCCGGCTGAGCCTTGAATCTCCTCCTGTGTGCCTTGGGGCCAGGCTTCCATCCCTGGCTTCTTTCTGGCTCCCTCCCTGGTGGGGCGAGCAGCTGAGATAAAGATCATCTGGAGCTGTGAGATAGCACCACCTGCTGGCGACTCAAGGTAACAACACCAAAAGGGGAAACTGACCCTGTGAACAAATTTACCAGCCTGAAAAAACAGCTGAAAATCAGAGCTGAAAGGACATTGAACTTAAACGAAAAGTCTCAGAGTGTGCTTGATGGGTTCTGTTAGTTTACTGACTCGATTCTATTCCTTTTGTTTTGGCCCTTTTTTTTTCTTTTCTTTTCTTCTTTTCTTTTCTTCTCTCTGTAAACCATATCTTTATAGAGAGGAATAGCACACCAATAAGAAGATTGGCTAGCTTGTATGTTAGCATCAATGTATGTTTTAGTTTTTCTGTGTGTATCGGAATTGGTCAGTTTGTAGCCATGGTCTATTGTTTTTATCTGTTTCAGTTTTTGTCTCTCTCTCCATTTGTTAATACACCCGTCTGTTCTCCCTCTTACCCTTCTCTCTTTCCACTCCCCTCTCCCCCACACTGTCTGCTCCATTCTCTTCCCTCTGTTAACCTCATTTTATTTCAAGGAGTAAACCTACAACCCCACTGCATGGACAGATTCCAAGGCAGTGGGAAGTGGGTTTCAGATTATCCACACACCTGTTGACAGATACCAGATACCAGGACCTGCAGATAGATTTTTAACCACAGCTCCCCCCCATAAGTAAATCTCAAAAGTGTAAAAAGGGACCACCCCCAATCTATGGTGCAAGTCCAGAATCGAACAAAGTAAGAGGATATACATAGGAAAGAGTGGAAGATTGAACAAACAGAAGTAAAAGCAACCCCTCCACCCCTGAATAACAGAATTAAAGAAGATGGTGATGTGGAGGGAAGGAAAAAGTAGGGAGGGAAAAAATAGCACAAATGAAGAAAAACCAAAAGGAGAATATAGGTCTCACACAGACCCCTGGGAGGTCAGACACTGAGAAAACAGACTTCGGGATACAAACAATGAAGAGCCCCCAGAATAACTGGTCACATGCAACAACCCAGACATCAAGACATTAATAGAGAGAATAAAAAAAATTGAGGAGAGACAAGAAGAAAATAGGAAGGAGCTGATGGCAGAAATAACAGCAGTAAAGAATACTGTGATGGAAATAAATAACAAACTAATAAGCATGGA
>CAUYQG010035649.1:0-14327 GCA_963574415.1 Tarsius wallacei | reverse complement strand
AGACAAACAGTCAAAGTGATAAAATCAAAAGTCAAAGAAATCAAACTAGCTCTGGGTTCTTTCCTGAGTGTCTAAAGTGTTCATCTCTGCTCTCTGGCCTCTCCCCTTACTTTCATTGCAGACAGTTACATTTACTGCATCTTGGGTTTCTTCTTTTGGCCTGCTGCCTGGGAAGTCTGCTATGCTGAGTTCCCTGTGTCTGCTTCAGAGCAGTGGAGGGGCTTTGTCTTCTGTTTAGCAACGTTACCTTGGGAACTGAGGGGGAGGCTGCTGGTAGGTGGGCGGGGCAATGCAAGTCTCTGCCTGGAGAATGGCCGAGTTGGCAGTTTCACTTTCACAGATCCTTTCTCTCCGCTCATTTGGGTCCCTGGGCAATCCACTATGATGGACTGTGGTGGCATGGGAGGCACCGGGGATCAGCTGCACAGCTGGGTGCTGTATCCGGGGCACTACCAGCGGGCTGGGGTGGAGGAGGGGGTCGGGAGTTCCCTCCTCTGGAGCTGAGAGCCTCCGATCAGCACCTCCTAATGACATGCTGTTCCTTTACCCAGAGCTCCAGAGCTCCAAAACTCCAAAGGGCCAGCAGTGAGCGGCGAAAGTGGCCCTGGATCGCTAACAGGGTATTTCAGCCAGAAATGGAATTGGTTTCTCTGAGGGCAGGTGCCCAGAGCCTTCCAGGGTGACTGGTGGCTTGGTCTGGGTGAGACAATGTAGCCAGGGAGGGAGCTGAGACCCGAGACTTCCCACGTGCGAGGCAGCAGCCAGGGCCGCAATATCCGGCCCTGCATGGGACCAAGGGTCCCCGGGCCTCAGACCAATATGGCTGGTGATGGGCAGGGGGGTGGGGAAGGAACGCAAGAGTCTTTTTGGGAACTCACGTTCGGAGATTCTCACAATTCCACCTATGCCATCGCCATCTTACCGGAACTCCTCGGCTTTTATTTTCTACATTGTTTTCATTGCTTGTATAACCTGCGCTTTCATTTGCTTGTGGCTTTATTTATGTTCTTTGCCAACTATAGTCTGAATTCTATGTCTGTCATTCAGGACAGGTAGTTCTGAATGGGTACCATTGCTTGGAATCTGGGAAGTCCTTTTTTGGTTGTTGACTCATTAAGGCTTTGAGGATTGCCACTATTTTTTCACTGGCTCTTCCTCATCTGTGAGGAGGAGACTCTTCCCTTTTTATCTTTTGTTGTTTTTTAATTAGATAAGCTTGCTACTATTTTTGCTTCCCTTTGTGGAATTTTTTAAAACCTCACTAGGTTTTCCCCTGTTGTGTTGCACTCCCCTTTCCCTTGTGGGTCCAACCACTGTAGGTTCTGCTGCTCTTCTGGGTCTAGTTTTCCATCTGGCTGGTGCTGGAGGGTGTCTGCAAGGTATCCAGTGATGTGAAGGTGCAGGAGCTGAATTCTAAGGACAACCTGTCACTGATGTCTCTGAAGGATCCTCTGGAGAAGCTCTCTGATGCCTCGGTCTATGGACTAATCTGTGAGATGTACAGAGTGACATGGGCTTTCTTCTTATCTTTTTCTGAAGGGCTGTATTATTGTTTCAGATGTAATGCGATGTACCAGTTGACCTCCAGCTGGAAAATGGTGCTTACAGGAGACAGTCAATTGTGGTGGTGGCTGTAGGTTTTGTTGTTTGTCCTTTGTTTCCTCAAGGAAGCGTGCAGATGACTTAGGTGATGAGTTGCGCTATGGAAACTCCCATAGTTCCTTATTCCCTGGATTTTCAGGGGTAGTAGGGTGAGAAAGCTGATCAGCAAGGGCTAGATCAGACTATACTGCTCTCCAGCTCCCCACCTGTGGGCACGTTTGGATATCTCAGTGGAAAATGGGTCCCTTGACCACTGTGGCTTTGCTTCAGGGATGACCAAGTCTTTTCTGTTGTACAAAAGAGATCAACAGGGAGATAGTGGGTGCCAGGATGACAGCCTGCTACCCTCAACATTGCCTCTGGTTCTCTTTCCCTTGTCTGAGACTGTCCACAGTCAGAATGCAAAGTTTCTTTCTGCTGCAACCTTTTATCCATGGGCTAGAGAGCCAGCTCCTTTGCATTCCATCTCCCCAGCTGTGTGCACTCAGTGGGAATAGTAGAGTTGTCTGCTGCAAGGAAGCCTTAGTGCAGCAAGATAATAATTACCAGGACAATAGGGCTCCTCCTGGCCTCCTTTCCCTTGCTAGAGGCTAGCTGCATTCAGAACTTAAAAGTTCTTTCAGCAACAGGGTCTCTCACTGCAGCTGACCCCAAAGGAGCTGCCTGCAGTGGTGGAAGCTGCCCCTGTAGTGATTGAAGGTGGCTGCGCTGGGTTCACAGAGCACTTCCACAGGGAACAAATTCTTGGGGATAGTTTGACCATAGGCATTCAGAGTTCAGATGGGTTCCCAGCTCTGTGTAGGATCTGGCAGCATGTAGCTGTGTCGTATATAGGCCATTTCTCCTGTGGGACTGGAGTCCTGTGAGGCTTGGGGGTTGCCTCCCAGTCCCTGGCAGCACCAAGTTCCTACTTTCCTGACTCACCATTTCCCACATCCAGAGGCTGCTCTCTGTTTTCAGTGCGACATGGGTGGAGAGGAGGCTTGCCAGCTCCAATACAGGCTGCCTGTTCTCTCTCCTCCCTGCTCTCTGTGTGTCCCAATGGTCCCCTGCGGATTGTGGGGTGCATCTCCATCTTAACCTGCTCCAACTGCTGGGGCTCTCCTCCTTGGTTTGCTCCATGAGAGAGGCACCAGTCGGCTGCTTCTAGGTGGCCATCTTGAATCTCCCCCCTCTTTTCTGATTTATTTCATAAAAGAAAGAAATGAACATCTATCTTTTAGTTTTGTGTCATCATTGCTTTTTTTTTAGTTACCAGTATTCTCCTTTTAATTATACTTTAGTTTCCTTTATTTGTTAATATACTGTTGAATACATATATTTAAACATCCATATAAGCTATATAAGATTATATAATACAATAGCCCTCCATTATCCATAGGTGATGCATTACAAGACCCCGAGTGGATGCCTGAAGTTGCAGATATTACAGAATCCTAGATATATTGTGTTTTTTCCTATATATACATACCTACGATAAAGTTTAATTTCTAAATTAGACACAGTACTCTTGTGCTTTGGGGACTTTATGAGTAATGCAAGGGTTACTTGAATACAAGCACTGTAATACCATAACAGTCAACATAATAACATAGACAACTATTAAGTGACTAATGGGTGGAAAGATTATACAACATGGATATGCTGGATTAAAGAATGATTCATATCTCAGGCGGAACAGTGTGGGACATCACAAGATTTCATCATGCTGCCAAGAATGACATGTAATTTATAACGACTTGATTGTTTATTTCTGGAGTTTTCCATTTAATATTTTTAGCTTGCAGTAGGCCATGGGTAACTGAAACCAAAGAAGACAAAACTGGATAAGGAAAAGCTATTGTATTCTTTAAAGCTTTAAAATTTAGTTTTAAAATATAAATAATATTTTAAGAAACTATAGCTCAGTGCATTTATCACATTTATTTTAACTAGTTGGTTCTGTATATATGCTTTTCTATGCAAGAATATAAGTAAAGATGGTTGTATAGAATGTTGGTTGTTTTCCAATTTTAATGTGTTCTGATAAGCTCAAAAATTTTTTAGGTAAACAAGAATTATTTACTAATTATTTTTAAGGTCTCACAGTCAGAGATTATAGAAATTACTCTCAATTTGACATTACAAAATAATATAATTGCTACTGATATTAAAATCTATGAGAAAGAAACAAAATATTTAAAAATTTTACCCATATACAAATTATTTGTATTTGAGCCAAAATTAATTTTAATTGATACATTCAGGTACCCCTCAACCTTTAAAATATTTTTTCATCCCTTTCGTCTCACAAAACTTCTCTCTTAAAGATTTATAGTTAACTAACGTTACCAAATCTAATATTTAAATGCTAAATTCAAAAGCCTCATGTCATTTCTCTTCTATTTTGAACACATACACCAAAATCTCTCTACAACTCTGTTCTCATTTCTTTTTCACTGTTCATTCTTACATTTGCTCCTATTTCTCAGACATGCCTCTTTTTATTCGCATTGACTTGTGTCTGATCTATATCTCTATTAAGTGTCAGCTTCCTTGTAGTTCATGCTCAAGCATTTCTTCATATTTTATATCTCATTTAATGCCCAAACTTTAACTCTCACTATTATAGCAATGCTTCCAAAATGTATATCTTAATCCCAGTATTTCCCTTGAGTCCTACATTTATGTTTCATAGTACCTGTAGCCCCTCTAAAAAATTTAAGTAAGTACAAAATTCACTATCATTCCTTTAGAATTTGTAACTTTTCAGAGTCTGCTCTGCTCCATGACCTAGGCAGGAATAGGGAGTCCTACTGGGAATAGCCCTCCAAGATCCCCACCCAAGAGGAAGTGACAAAGATACACAAACCTTGTGCCTTTGAGTGAGGGTTCTTTCTGTCTCAAGTAAGAAAGTTCAACTCTCCCTGGTTTAAGCAAATAAGGGAACACACTAGCTTATATACCTGAAATTTTCTGGAATAAACTAGCTGCAGCATGACTTGATCCAGTTGTTTAATTGTTGTCCTAAAGAATATTTATTTTTCCTCTCTACCTCTTAGTTTTGTTTTCTACTTTGATGACTTCTTTCTCAATCATATTCATCCCAGTGGTAGCCAAAGATAGGCAACAAAATCTACAAGCTTATATTGTACACATTTAAGAATTTCAATGGAAAGAAAATCTCTTCCCCAATAATTCAAGCAAAAGTCAAAGAATTATTCTCATTGGTTTGCTGAGGTCATGTGCCTCAAAATGATCATTAAAACTTTCACTACCTCCCTTTGACCCAAGTAAATGGGACCCCTGCCTGAGCCCCTGTGATATTGTGATGTAAAAAGAAATATATATTTGATGATCATCCCTGGTTCCTGGCACAGAGTTCTTAAAAATCTTGTGCTTTACTATAATGCTTGGTCTTTGATCTCAGTTTCTGACACAAGCCCTTCTAAAACCTTTAGAAGTTCCTGAGTGATAGGAGGAAGAAGAATATCTTTTGTTATTTATAACAAGCCCCTTTCAATCACACCTGAGTTTCTGCTAATGAGGTGACTTTTGGTGGATCCCCTAGATAGATTTGGGGTGAGGGCTGGTTGCCAGAGGAACCAACCATGAGATTAGAGGGTTTGAATTTTCAGCTTCAACTCCCTACTTTTGGGGGAAAGGAGAAGGAACGACTATTGCATTAATAACCACTGGTTGATTATTTAATCAATCATATCTACATAATGGAGACTCCATAAAAATACTAAACAATAGAACCCATTGAGGGACTGAGTCCTTAACTGTGAGATCTGATATTAACTCCAGTTTGTTAATGTCAGAACTGAATTAAATTCTAGAACATTCAGCTGGTTTCTGCTGAGTTGGAGAATGGGTTATTGATTTAAGGAAAAACCCCATACATTTGGTATGAGAAATATTCTATGGGTAGAAACAGATCATAGTAGCCTCATGCCTCAGTTTCACCTTCTCCATCCTCCAGCTCAGCCACTTTAGAGTGTCTTTTTCAAAGTATTTATAGTCACCCACTAGTGACTAGAATCAGCTAGAGTCTGCAGTGTTACCCAGGCAAGGCAGTTCGAACCCAGAGTTGGACCTGCATGGGTCACATTCCCATTGCTCCCCTTAAAAGTGCTCATTGACCCTCTATCCCATTCATTGTGATCAACCAGATGCTGAAGAATTTCAGCAATCACATCTATGGGGTTATCCTAGGACCTGAAACCAGGTTCTGGAGCAGGTCCTGGTTCCAAGATGGTGGCCTGGTGAGCAGATCACACACACTGGCCAGTGCAGGAATTCAATCATGGTATTATACAAGATTTTGTCCACAGAACGGTGCAGACACACTGTTTTTGGGTGACTCTTACACACATTGGACACAGAACTTTTGTACCATGACTCATAAGTCTCTTACTCTGCTTTCTATATTTTTCATACTTATTTCACTTTGAGCTCTAGTTTATATAGTTTTTAGTAGTCAATTCACCAACCCCTTCTTCTGCCTGTCCAATCTACTGAAGCCCCAACTATTGAATTCTTAACTTTAGTATTTTGATTTTCAGTTCTAGAATTTCTGTTTGATTATATTTTACAGATTCTAGTTATTTCATGAAATTCTTTATCTTGCCATTTACTTTCTAAAACATATTAATAATAGTTATTTTAAATCTGTATCTGATGACTCCAATATATAGATTGTCTTTAGATATATTTTGATGTCTTTTTTTTTCTTGCTTTCAATGACTTGGTCTTGTTTACTGACCCACTCAATAATTTTTTTATTGAACGAGAAGCATAGTATATAAAAAAAGAAAAAAGCTTTATAGATAATATTCTTTTTATCCGAAAAGGACTTACTTTTTCTGGCAAGCATTAAGAGGAAGTGTGGGTCCCTGTAATCCCATGAGAGACTGAAGTTATTTGAAGTTGATGTAATTATTTGTAAAGCCTATTTTGATTTGATCTTATTTCTAGGGCATAACATTTCAAAAGACTTAACTAAAAACCAAGGATGTTTAATAAAACGCTTCCCTATATACACTTTCTTAATAATGAGGTATGAATATTTTATACACACTTTATATATATAAACAACAAAATTAAGAGAGATGGCAGAAATGTGAAAACATGGAAACACAAAATTGAAACACGAATCAGATGAGGAATATAGGAGTGTAGACTAAGATTCCCAAATAGCATCCTGGAGGCATTTTTGTTTAAGTGAAATTGGAATATATATAAGACACAAGGATTTGAAAGAGTTTATTTCAGTTCTCAAGTGTATTGGCTATTAACTTATCTTTATCTTAGGAAAAAATGAATTTTTTTAGTGCAAGACTGGCATCTTAACATTTAATAAAATGACTATGAAGAAGGAATAAATCAAAGGAATACATGAACATTGAATGGGAATAAATATTTTTTCATATATCTTAGTTTTCTCTCTCATACAGATTATAAAAGGCAAAGATTCTTGGGGAGTTGACATAAATTAATATTTCTGTAGAGATATCTTTGAAATCTTTCATTACTTTTGAGTTGTTTCATTTGGTTAATAAGGTTATGTGGAATATTTAACATCAACAAGTAGTTTATAACATAAAAAGATGAGAAATGTCATAAGGGAGTCAAAATTTTCTCTCTTTGTTTTTGTAAAGAAAAGCCTGGGTCATTGTCTAGCCAGTTATTGAAAAACTGGACACATGTTGAAAACTAAAAGAGATGAAATTTAGAGAAAATTAAATAGGGCTTTATTTTTTTTAAAAAGTAAAATGCCAAATAAAACAAAGAGTTAGAGTTTATCATTATGGCAAAGTAGAAATCAACAATTCCTAGGAACATGAATGTTAATATGTTAATGTTTTTGCAAAATTATAAACCATAGATATTGTGACAAAATTATTCTGTAAGTATTCAAAAAGTTAATCTTGTGTCAATACACTGTTAGTTTTAAAGTTTTAAAATAATTATTTCAAAATTCTTTTTGTAATTTTCACAAATTTTTTCCCCACTCTGAATTCAGAATTTTAAATATTTCTATATACGCTTTTTCTTCTCTAGAGGCATTATATCTCTTTGGGAAGCGAGTTTCAGGTTTATGATAAAATTGTCTCAGTATTGTTTTCAGTCTGTGGCACCTTCTCGTAGAGTCTTGAGTACACATGAGCTTTGGCGTCAAGCACATTTTTTAAATCCTTGAACAACCATAACTCTTTTAACTTACATTAAAAACATTTCTGGTAAGTCAAAGAGAATATCTTCTTGAATCCCTAAGCAGCACTACTTATTATTAATGATGCACAAAATTAAATTAAGTGACTATATTTGCAAGTAAACTAAAAATGCTATTGAAAAATAAAAATATTAAAAAGAAAAGTTAATATATTTCTACTTTTCTTTTAACTGAATTTATTTTCCATAATATGTCTACCAGCCATTAATCTGACAGCCTGTGGCCAATTTCATATTTATAATTATTATTATTCTCAATTTCAGATACTCCCTTTTCATCACCTCATTCCTGAGTGTGTGTCTCCACATAGGACAGAATGTGACTTATGAACAAATATTCACTTAATTCCATAAGAAACAGAAAACAATGTATCTAGTCAATATATCCAGTCAAGTAGACAAAAATATCAATCATATATTTTACTAATAGTATAATCATGAAATTGCTGAAGATTTTAAAGGAGTTGACCATACATTGTGAATTTTACTATTTTATTATACGTGACCATATAATGCCAAGCATTCTGCACAACTTTGTTTATAATTATTTATTATCTGTTTCTCTAAATCTTCATTGAGTATTAGGAATTAAGATAGTCTTTGTCCCCCCAAAAATATACCACATCAAAATACTATGATCTAAGATATGGATGGATGGATGGATAGATAGATAGATAGATGTAGTCAGACATAATTTTAAAGCAGGTGTGGTCTTTTTTTGTCTTTTAAAGCTGAGACGTACAATTCAGTTTTAGGTATACAAGTGGTCATTGTACGAGTAAAGTTTGGACCTTCCTTTGGTCCCTACTTCACCTGGTTTGAGAGCAGATACCCTTATTGATGTTATGTGCCCTCCTCCCTCCCCTGGCAGTTCCATCCACTGCCAATTCCTTTCTTATAGTATCATGGTAATTGTGCAGGGTCCGCTTATGAGTGAGAACATGTGGTACACAGTTCTTTGTTTTTGTGATAGATCACGGAGTATTATAGACTCTACATCCATCCAAGCTGCTGAAAAGTCCATAAGTTTGTCCTTCTTTATGGCTGCCTTATATTCCATCATGTATATGTACCAAATTTTTTTATCCAGTTCAGCTTTGATGGGTGGCACAGTTGGTTCCATGTTTTTGCTAGGTGTGGTCTTAAATAAAATTGTTTCACCTCAGATATCTTTTTCTTTACTGTTCTTTTTTCCCCACCCATCCTCATTTTGCCTATACTTAAATTCTCCCCCCAAAAATATATACTGATTTACTAATCCCCAGTACACATTAATGAAACTTTATATGAAAACAGTGCTTTTGCAGATGCGATCAAGTTACAATGAAGTCATACTCAATTAGAATGGGCCATAATCCAATGTGACTGGTGTTCTTAGAGGAAGAGATAACAGGGGAACAGGGAGAAGAAGCACTGTATTAAGACACAAAGACACACAGACACAGAAAAGACTGCCATGCGTGAAGACAGAGACTGAGATTGAAGTGGGGCTGCCACAAGCCAAGGGACGCCTGGGGCCACAAGAAGCTGGAAAGGGTAAGAAAGGATTATCCTCCAGAGGCTCTAAGGGGAGTACAGTCTCGTTAACACTTTGAATTTGAACTTCTACCCTCCAGAGATGTGAGACTATAAATTTCTGTGGTTTTTAACCATCTAGGTTTTGGGAATTGGTTAATGCAGTCCTAAGAAACCAATACACTCTCTCACTCCTTTTAAATAATTTATACCTTAACTCATATAAACTGAGCTTTACGCAGGACCTGGAATTGTGCTAATCTTGGGACTATGACAGTGAATTAGAGAGGCACGATCCTTTTCTTAGCAGAAATGACAGTTGATTTGGGAAGATATAAATTAATTAAGTATACATGCTCACAATATATGTGTGACTACTGACATTCAATAAAGTCTTTAGTGCTTCCCAGCTGTCCTACTACATATCCTGAGCCCTTAAGTAAGGGGCCACGGCATGGTGGGGAGACAAGGCTGCAGAGCTGGCATCAGACCTCTGTGGAAGGGGCACCAATTGGTTAGTGTAGATATCCCAGATGGGTCAATGAGTTTTGCTCTGGGAGTGTGGGAGAAACTGTAAAGAGGAATCAAATGCTGCTATCAGAACCGATCTACCAGCTGCCAGTGCAAAAAGCCTTTGCTATAGTGAAACTGAGCAGAATAAGAGGGCAAACAGGAAAGAGAAAATCCCTTCTCTCTTCTTTTTTTTTTTTTTTGTTTTTTTTTTTAATTCATCAGTTTATATCAATCAAAGGGTATCTTTGAGGGCAGAATCCCTTCTCTCTTTTCCAGCCTTCCAGTCTTCCTCTAGCATCTTCAACAGAGTCTGATGGGGAGCCAGCTGGGCAAGGATCCATGTCATCTTCAGAGTCCCAGTTGCAATCTAGGTGCTTTAGAAGCTGAGCGACAAAGGCTTAGTGACCAGCACAGTCACCGTCTAAACATCCTCTCCTCATTTCCTCTTTCTCTTGTAATTAATATATTTTATTTTTTTAGAGCACCTTTAGGTTTACAGAAAAATTGAGCAAAAAGTACAGAGAGCTCCTGTATATACCCTCTCTCCTTCCATCTCTCTCCTGACTTTTCCCTATTAGTAGTACCTTTCATTGGTGTGGTATATTTGTTCCAATTGATAAACTGATATTGGTATTATTATAAATCAAATTCCATAGATTACATTAGGGTTCACTCTTTGTGTTTCAGTTCCATGGGTTTTCCCAAATATAAAATGCCCTGTATCTACAATTACAATACCATTCAGAATAGTTTTGCTGCCCTAAAAATCCCCAGTGCGCCACCATTTAGTCTTTCCTCCCTCCCCCCAAGCCCTCTTAACCATTGACCCTTTTACCATCTCTACAGTTTTGCTCTCATTTCTTTAGATTCCACTCCAAAGTTTTACCCAAAACTCCTCTTGTCAAGGCTGTTGTTGCCAAATCCAAAGCTCAAATCTTAAACATCATCTTACTCAATCCATCAGCAACATTTGTAACAAATGATCTCTCCCCACTTGGCCTCTGAAAACCAATCTCAGGGGTGTCCTTCTCTCTCATGAACCAGCCACATGCTTTTTAGACTCCTCCTTGCCTTGCTGACCTCTAAACTTTGGAGTGGGTCTAGAGGTCTTTCTTCGATCTGCATTTGCTCCCAAAATAGTATCATGTAGTCTTAGTCTTTAAATAGCATTGATTTGCAGATGACTCAGAAATACATACTTCCAGCTCAGAACCTCTCTGCTAAACTCCAGATTTTGTTATCTGACTCTCTCCTAGACCTCTATGCTTTATTGTCTAATAGTCATCTTGAGCCCAACATGTTCTAAAGGGAATTCTTTATTTCATCAACAGCAGCAGCAGCTCCTTCCCACACCCCCACATCTCCAAGGGCTTCTCTCAGTTTTCTACTTTGTGGTAAGTGACAACTCTATTCTCTGCTTTTTGTCACTGCTCAGGCCAAAACATTTGAGTAATTCTTTTTTTTTTTTTTTATGTTATTGTGGGGTACAGTTAGGGGTTAGGCATACAAAAATATTTCATTCAGGTACCCTTGTTGATAAGACGCTTCTCTTCCTCCTGCTTCACATTAGCAAATGTCATTGCATCACCTTTAAAATAAGTTCAGATCCCAAGTACTCTTCAGCACCTCTACCACCCTCAGAGAGTCAGTCATTACTTATCAGAACTACTGCAACAGCCCCCTAACTAGGCTCCCTGCCACTACTCTTTCCCCTTCTTTCCTATTTTCAACATAACAGCTAGAGTGGTCATCCAAAATAAGTCAGATTACGTTTCTCTTCTGTTGGAACCATTCAAAGCTACCACAGTTTAACTCAGAGGAATGACCAAAGCCCTTATATTAGTTTCCTGTTTGCATCACACTGAGCCAAGCCCCCCAACCCATCCTCTCTCCAGCTTCATCTCCCCATGGTTACTCACTTCACACCAACTTTTCATCTCATTTCAGATCTCCTTCCAGACTTCTTACCGTGATCTCCACATGTTCTCTGAGCTTGCCTTCTAATGCTTTCCCTGTTCTTCTCCTTCACTTGGTGCCTGTCATATTGGCCTTGCTCTTCCTCAACCATTAAGTTCACCCTACCTCGGGACCCTTATGCCCACTGTCACTCTTCACATTTTTCCACAGTGATCGATGCCCTCTGAATAAGTGTGCAAGTTTACTTTCTGTCCCTTTCTCATAGGTCTGAGGGCCTAGGAAAAACTTTCCTGAGAAAGTAGTGCTTCTCCTGTGACCTGAGTATCAGAGAACCACCAAAATATAGGAAGGAGCACATTCCAGGCAGAAAGGTCAGAAAGTATAAGGCCAAGGATTTAGAAGAGGCAGACACAGGAAATGTGTGTATTGTAAAAGTGTATGTAAATCATGCTAAGGATTTTTCATTTTATTCCAAACACTGCAAAGATTTAAGGAATAAGATGATATGATGAGAATTGCATTTTGAAAAAATGCTCTTGGCCAGTCTGATGATGAATTCAATGGAGGTCAAGGAAGCACAGGAAAGTCAGTGAAAGGCTCTTGTAGATGTAGGTATATTTTGTGGGAACTTCAAGACATGTTTTCTATAGTATCAACCATGCAGTTTCAGGGTCCAGATTTCTCCCTCTACTTATTACTAAGATAGTTATGTTTTTATTTGGTGTACTACTGGTCATTTATAATATCTTAAAAGACTTTAAATCCAGAGTTAATTTTTCCATAACTCTATGAATTTTAAGTTTTGTCTTTAAGTGTACAATCAGAGGCTATATCTAGTGTTGGTAAAGCAATTTCGAGCACAACTGAGACTTTGGATGTGAGGAGGTATGGGGAATTTGTGCCAGAATCCCCTCAAGAGTGTGTCCTACTGCTGTAAGAGAAACCAGTGTAAATGGTGAGAGAAAATCTAGCATATATCTCAAATGGCATTCGTTTTGCTGTAGATGCATTCATGATGACTACACTTCACAAAAAGAACAATTTTCTCGTATAGGATAATGATGTTCACGAGATGGGGCTCTAATGGGACATTTCTGTGGCAAAACAAACACTTGTAAGTGTTCCCATTTATTTTTTTTCTACAAATGAAAGTGACAAAATAACACCTTATGTTTTTGGTAATTCCAACTCGAGTGCTTTTAACTGGCAGCTTGTTCTGTAATGTGTACAGATTATTGCTTTCAACCTCATATGTGCCTCTTTCAGTCATTTGAATCTGACCTTAGTCTGTCATTTTTAAGAACGATGAAATGGGCTACCGAATATCTGCAAGCGACTGGTTCATAGTAACTGAACCAGTAACTGCCTTATCTAGTGAATGATTTTATGTGGCTGAGAGCTTTGTATGTGATAGTAAGTCCAAGCTGTTTTGATTTAGCAAGAGACTAGTTGAATTTTTGTCTTATGCCTACAGCATTGCATGTTAAAATTATAACCACACATAATATTTTAGTTTAGTGAGTCTGCATGTTTATGTGTATGAGAAAAATTTATTTACCAGGCACAAATAGTCTTTAATTTCATACTTTAAAAATGAAAATTAAGATTCATATAATCATGAGAAAATTAGCTGTAGACTTAAATTTAACATATGTGTTAATCAATCTGTGAAGAGTTAGAATACAACATCAGTGACTTAACTGCCAAAACTATACTGATTAAAGGTTAGTCTTTTTAAATGTAAATTGGTTAATATATTTTTTAATGATGCTGAGTGTTGTCTAATGGGAGATGAAGAGGAGACCCACTCCCTCAGATATCCATCCAAACTGTTCAATCAGCAGTTACCTGCTGTGATATAATAGCTTTCAGGTAAAATTTTATTTGAGAAATGTGTTCTGCAGATTTAAATGGCCCAAAGTTACTCAGAAAATTAAATGAGATAATTTGCACAGTACTCAGTAAATGTTAATGTTATTTCTTCTTTTCCACTCCCCATTACTCTCTCTTTATCTTTCTCTTATCCTTCATTTATGGATGTTACCACATCTTAAACAGTAATCTTACATATAAACAAAATAGAAAAATAGAAATATTTGATATTGAAAAAAAACTCCCAAACATGGCATGCAAAAACAATAGTTCTTGATATGAGGTAGTTTACAGATTTTATTCCACATAAATAAAATGCAGAAGAGATTTCTGAGCACTCAAGCTCTCCAATAGTTAATATTTTGTATAAATCGGTGATTACTATATCAAGCTTCCATGTCAAGGTATCACAATAGAGCAATGAATATATAATCCTGATCTTGAACCCTTGCAAAAAGTTTTTAAAAATTATGAAGTGTAGCCGGGCTCGGTGGCTCAACCTGTAATCCCGCGCCTTGGGAGGCTGAGGTGAATGGATTGCCTGAGCCCGAGGGTTCGAGACCCGCCTGGGCAACTTGGCGAGACCTCATCTCTACAATAAATCAAAAAATTAGCCGGGCATGGTAGTGCGTGCCTGTAGTTCCAGCTACTTGGAAGGCTGAGGCGGAAGGATCACCGGAGCCCAGCAAGTC